>PVKV010003357.1:0-146368 GCA_004027835.1 Alouatta palliata
CACACACACACACACACACACATACACACACACACACACACACACACACACACACACACACACCCCTACAGAAGAGATCCAAGCCCTTACTATGAAGAAGGAGCCTCAGGAGACCTATTCCCAGGCCTTCAGAGACCAAGTAACACTTTTTCAGTCACCAGTTCTAAGCACATAGGTTTTGTGGCAGCATATCTTCCCTTAGGTTCCCCAGCATATGTAGTAGTAGCTTTTTAAAAGCTGTAGACATAATTTCTTATATTTAATTATCTCTTGTGCAATACCAACCACTGTTTCTGGGTTTTTTATTTTTTTCTTTCATAGCCTGTTACTGTAAGTGGTATCAGGAACAGTCCCAGGAATCATATCCTTAAATATAGATTTCTAAAATTAGTTTTGATGATGAAAACAGTTAACAGAAGCAGATAATCTGTAGCATGTGGTAGTATCAAAATTACTTAAATTAACACTTCTCAGTCTTTTAGGTTGATATGGTTTGGCTGTGGCCCCACTGAAATCACATCTTGAATTATAATTTGAATTGTGATGCCCACAATGTGTTGTGGGAGGGATGCTGTGGGAAGTGATTACATCATGAGGTATTCCCCTATTCTGTTCTTGTGATAGTGAGTGAGTTCTCACAAGACATGATGGGTTCATAAGGGGCTTCCCCAAATTTGCTCTGCATTTCTCTCTCCTGCCGCCATGTGAAGAAGGATATGTTTGTTTCCCCTTTGCCTGAGGCTCCCCCAGCCATGCTGAACTGTAAGTTAATTAAACCTTTTTCCTTTATAAATTTTCCCAGTTTCAGGTATTTCTTCACAGCAGTGTGAGAATGATAATGCATAGGTTATACTATCTAAAGTCAGGCAGTTGTTGGCCATTATTGTATTAATACTGACACTAAGACCTGAGGGTGGGAAGCTGGCTTCTGATTATTTGAAGAGGCTTATAGACATAAACATAAAAGCTCAGTGCCTTAAATTGCTTTATTTACATCCCTATTTTTTTTTCAGCTAAAATCCTAAATATAGTTAACTATTTTGCCAATAATTCACATTACTATAGTGTTCTACCTTACCATAAACAGTTCAGTTAAGTGAAGTATTTAATGATGAAACATTCCCATTTTCCCATTCTCACACTTCAATAAGTTAGCTGTGATTATATCTCCTCTTTAATTTCCTTTTTAGACAGTATAGTTTTTTTATAGCACTTGTTATATTATTGGTATTATGTCTTTACATGTTCGTTTCCCATTATTGTGGTATTTTAAAGACACATCAAGTAGTATGAGTCATTTTGTCTTATACGAGGTATTCAGTTCACAAATAATTATTTTCAGATATCACATACATATGATTTCTGCTTTCCTGCTTTCAGAACTTGTAAGAGCTAGGTATCTAACAGGAAATATTTAAAAATTTATAGATTGATAAATCAATAGCAAGATTTTTTAAAAAATATTAAACAATATCTTTATTAATCCTGAACTACCTTGCCCTCGTGCTGAACTGACCTTTTTAAAATTATTATTGACAAAACCTAATGAGGCCATTCTTTTTGTTTTGTATTAGCCAAAAAGTTTTATGATCTCTAGTATTATATGATGATAAACAACAGACATGTTTGTGTTACCGTTTATGTATTTCCAGTCTGAATTCCAACTTTAAGACATATAATAATCTCGCAAATTTGTATTATTTTTCATTTCATAATTATAGAAACATTACACAGGCCTTGTACTGTTTTATCTGTACCAGCCTTGTTGGTAGATAAGGCAGGTTGAAAGAGCTACCTACATTTATAACCATTCAGGCTAGGACTTATTCAAAAGTTGCCAGTGAGAGAGACACATCCATTAATCATGAAAATCAACAGGGAGGCTATAAAAGTAAGAACATATCTGTGAACAGTAAAAATGCTAAATAATAGAATGGCAGTTAGGTCCTTTTACCTCCCCAAACAATTAAAATCTACCTGTGAAAGCCAAAGCCATCACAGTAGGGTAGAGCAGAGCTTTTAGATATTCAGAGTAGATGTCATACCAGAGCATTCAAAACTGAAGAGATGGATGTGAATGGAAATGCTATTTCTGTTGTCAGTCATGGGCTTAAGTGAGGCAGCAAGAAGTCAAGGAACATAGCAAGGTATTCTTTCCTAGTATACCTTCACCCTGCTCCTATACATTCTATCATAATAGATGTATTTGCTCTAAAATTTCTCTTTTATAGTGCCTTTGTACCCAAGAGAGTTTATTCTCATTGTTGTCTCCCCTTAGGACTGTTTTCATGAGAAAATTGGAAGGTCACTTATGTTAACTGATTTTGGAAGGATAAACACATTAGAATGAGATTAGGATAGGTGTAATGAACACCCAAGGTTCAAAGGAGAAAGAGAGAGACCTAGAAATGGGAGCACATAAAAGTCAAACTGCACTTACATTATTATGAAATGGATGTAAGACTAACCATGACCTATCCAGGTATGAACTCTGCTCTCTAACTCACAAGGCTAACAGTCAATTAGCCTATTTTTCCCTTTTTTTACTGTATTTTGACTGCAGATTGATCTCAACCACTGAGAGATAACAGGAGGAGTTTGGATTGCAGAATAAAATAGGTAAACCTATCATCTTCTGTGTCTTCCCTACTTCTCTTTTGGGATGATGGCAAATGCTACATCCCTGCAGGAATAAAGCCTCTGCCTAGTGTATCCATTTCAAGGATTCCAACTTTTGGGGGCTCTAATAACATTATCTCTTCTCTACTGTTTTCCTGTTGTCACTACTTGAGTGCTTCAGCATCTTTCTCTCTCTCTCTCTTTTTTTTTTCTTTTTTTTTTTTTAGAGAGAGTTTTGCTCTGTTGCCCAGGCTGGTGTGCCGTGGTGCAATCTCAGCTCACTGCAAGTCTGCTTTCTGAGTTCAAGAGGTTCTCCTACCTTGGTCTCACAAGTAGCTGGGATTACAGACCTACACCACTACGCCCAACTAATTTTTGCATTTTTTAGTAGAGACGTGCTTTCACCATGTTGGCCAGGCTGGTCTTGAACTCCTGACCTCAAGTGATCCACCCACCTCAGCCTCCCAAAGTGTTGGGATTACAGACGTGAGCCACCATCCTGCCTGGCTGCTTCAGCATCTCTTACTGGTTTTCTTGGCGGTTTCCTTCTTTGTACTCATATCTCTATTGAGAGTCACGTTATAAAACCTTAGCTCCTCCATCTGACTACAAAACATAAGCCTCTTCTGTCATTTATTATTCCTATCTTATTTATGTCAGCCAAATGCCTTTTTGCAACTATTCCACATCCTGTATTTTCTAGAAAGCTTGTAAGTTCCTTTGAACCACAGCTTTTTTTTACTCATTTTTTTCTTCAACCATCCCTGTGTACTTCCTGTCTCATTTTTATTCTCTCTACTTCTAATCTTTTATTCTTTATTACTATTTGTCACATATTGTTCATTTGATCATAACTCCATGACCCTTTGTCTTATCTGCCTGTCTGACAAATATACTATTTTCTGTTTAAATGTTACAGTAGATAGTCAGACATAAACAAGGAAGGAAAGTCTCTTGCCCTCAGAAATGCCAGGCAACCATCCAGTGATGGACAGATGGTTGTTAAATTGTCTCTCTAAAATAATAATTTGTCACAGCCAGCACCAGGGAAAGGCAGTCTCCTAATAGAAAACACTGGAAGCTGGTGATCAGCAGCTTCCCAGTAAGATCTCAGGACTTGGGCAAGTAGACTCAAGCATGCACAGAAAGAGGTAAAACTGTAGAGGTTAACTGGTACATTACCTGCAAGGAACACTTGACTGGTAAAGGAAGAATGCCTCAAGTGAGCATGTGTACAACTCTAGTAAACACACTGTGCATGTGCCCCCTCCAAGTGCTGGCAGGCCACTGGGCATGTGGACAGCCTATTCCAAGGGAAGAATCACAGGAGAAGTAATGCAAGACCCTGGAAGCATGCCAACATATAAAACCCAAAGTCAAAAGTCAAACCATGCACATGATCTGTCAAGCCTGGCCCTTTTCCAAGTATACTTTACTTCCTTTTATTCTCTAAAAATGTATTTTTTGTTTGTTTGTTTTTTGAGATGGAGTCTTGTCCTGTCACCAGGCTAGAGTGCAGCGGCTTGATCTCAACTCCTTGCCATCTCCGCCTCCCAGGTTCAAGAGATTCTCCTGCCTCAGTCTCTGAAGTAGCTGGGACTACAGTTGTGTACCACCACACCCAGCTAATTTTTGTATGTTTAGTAGAGATGGGGTTTCCCCATGTTGGCCAGGGTGGTCTTGATCTCCTGACCTCATGATCTGCCCACTTTGGCCCCCCAGAGTGCTGGGATTACAGGCATGAGCAACTGCACCCGGCCACTAAAGCTTTTTAATAAACTTCCACTCCTGTTCCAAAATTTGCCTTGCTTTCTGCTTCTCCCATATGCCCCTTGGTTGAATTATTTCTACTTCAACCAAGGAGGCGACAACTGAGGTTGCAGTGGATGTATACGGATGTGCTGCTTCGAACATATTTTGGTGCCTTGTGACTCAGATATGTTTCCTGGTTGTAAGATACCTCTACACCTCACCTTTTTTGGCTGGTAGCATTCAACCTCAGTGTGTGTGTGTGTGTGTGTGTGTGTGTGTGTGTGTGTTTAACCTTTCACTTTTATACTTACTGAACAACCCCCAGAACAGTTCTTCTTGGCCACAATGGCTCTGCTTTCCCCAGATGATCTCTCAGTTCACCCTGACTGGTAGCTCACAGAGGTGGGAAGGAACTTGGGGAACTGCACTGAATAGACTTGAGATGCCACTGGTCATTTTGGACAAAATGCTCACGAGAGTGATAGGGCTAAAGCTAGAGACTGTGCAATGCCTGTAGTTTCCTTTGCTTTTTCAACTAAAATTGGCTCTTTTCCAAAAACCCACACAACCTATTCTGTTTTCTCTCTGCATATTCTGAAATGATCTTTCACACTTATAGGACCTCTGATTAGGAGGCAACTTGTCTTTTCTCTAGCTTTGCTTTGCATGCTACGTGACTTTCTTTTCTGCTGCTGGCTCCTTGCCAGGACAGACACTGACTGGAACCTTGGCTCTGCCAGCTCCTTATGACTTACCGTATGCTTTCCTTTCCCATTATGCCCCAGGGCCAAGTTTTTCAGTGGATTTTGAACCAATTGTTTTGCCTGAGTAGAACTTCACCCTGTGGTTTTTTAACAATCCCATCTCCTTTTTATTTTCTTATGGCGGGGATTAATACTTTGTGAGGACAGGAAATTCTGCCTTTGCCATTTGTGAGCCCTTGTCTATGCCCCAGCGTCCTCTAGAAGGTTCTCCTTTATGTCATGAGGGCAAATAAACATTGCCTTCTTGAGTCCAAGGGAGGCTGTTTTTGTGAGCATATAAAGGCTTTCCATGAGCGTTCCTCTCACTTCCTCGTGCTTCCTCCTGTAGCCACCATTTCTGTAAACATTTCCACATCATTCTCAATATGTATCGAGATCTTCAGGGAGGGAAGACCTGCACCTTTGCAGCAGTTAGCTGAGAAACAGGCTTTTCATCTTAAAGAACATGAGAAATTGGAATCTGAGAAGGGAAGTAATAATTTTGTTGCTAGAATGCTCCAAGTAAGAGTCACTATAAGGTCATGGAGACAAGGATATAGGACAGCCCAAGGCTGCAGGTTCAGGATACCATAGGACAGAGATGAAGGTTTGTTCTAAGCTAACAAATTGCCATTACAACAGAGACAAAGGCAAGGTTAGGGGTACTCAGTAAGACCAGTTAATTCCACAACCCCAAGTATGAACAAGCAGTTTCCTGTTGATTCCAGGGTCTTCTCCATTCTCAAAAGGGTAATTATGATGAGATGAGAACAAGGTTTAGGGTACATTATAAGACCAGTTCATGCTGGAGCCCTAAGGATGAACAGAGGATGGATGAAGGAATGCCTTGTCTAGGATAATAATGTGAAAATAAGAGATGATACCTTTCTTTGATTACTATTTTTTTCTTCTCTTTTCCTTTATCACAGATGGGTAATTGCGTATCCATAACACAGGACACACCCCTCAGATGCATCATCAAGGGAAACATTTGATTCCCCCAAACCTTAAAGCAAAAAAATTAGATTTCCTTTGGAATACTGTTTGACCCAGAAATAATCTGGGAGAAAATTTTAAAACTTAACCTTAAAACCCAGTGCCTTTATACATGAAATCCTCAAATTAGCCTCCTCAGTCTTTTAAAACTGAGATCAGGACAAGGAGGACAAGGCTAAGGAAAAGGAAAAATGCAAGGAGGAGAGGCAAGCTCACCTATTGGCTGCTCTGCAAGCTCTCCAACTTCCGCCAGGTTGCCCTAAGGACAGTCCTTCAGATCACTGCCACTGGTGTGGGAAGCCAGGCCACTGGAATGCAAACTGTCTCAGTAGGATAAATGTGGAAGAGCCTACATGTCTTTCCCCGTCTGCCACAAGCTGGGCCCCTGGAAACTTGACTGTCCTAAGGGCCAAAGGGTCTCTAGACACAATCTTAATCCTTGATGGCCTTGAGCTGAAAGGGCTCTCTGCTCAATTAGCTTCCAAATCATATATCATCATCAACAAGAGAAAGGTCATGGCAACTCTGGAGGTGGCAAGTAAAATTATAAATTTGCCTTTTGGGCTCAAAAGCTATTTATTCTGCCCTAATTTCCTTCTCGCAATACCTCTCCTCCAAATCCTGTTGGGTGATAGGGGAAAATGGCACCCCTCTCTACAAAAGAAAAGATTCACACTCCTTTGGAGCAAAAACATACTTTCCAAAATAGGTCTCTCCTTAATATTTGCCCAAACTCTGGATTCATCTTTCTTTCTAAAACCCTTATTTCTCCCAAACAGCTATGCAAATCCTTAACCAATAACTTCAACCTGGACATTCCTACCTCATCTCATGGTTTTAAAAATAGCTCACACTTACTTTACAAGCCCAATCAAAAATGTAGATAGCCTCTTCATCTGCTCCCCCTCCACAGGACTTACTCAGCAACATGTAGTATCATCAATAAATTGCTAACAGAAGGAAAATTATTTTTGTCTAATTCAAATATTACAAAGGTAAAGATATTTTTAGGTAAGTAAGTGATATGGTTTTCCTGTGTCCCCACCCAAATCTCATTTTAAATTTTAATTCTCATAATCCCCACATGTCACCGGAAGAACTCAATGGGAGGTGGTTGGATCATGGAGGTGGTTTTCCCCATGCTATTTTTATGATAATGAGTGAGTTCCCATAAGATCTGATAGTTTTATAAGGCAGTTTCCTCTGCTCTTGCCCACTCTCTTTTGCATGGCACCATGTAAGATGTGCCTGTTTCCTTACATCATGATTGTCACTTTCCTGAGACCTCCCAGTCAAGAGGAATCATGACTCAATTAAACACCTTTTCTTTACAAATTACCCAGTCCCAGTTACTTCTTTATGGCCATGTAAAAATGGACTAGTACAGAAAAGTTATAAAGGAAAGAGATTTTGTATGAAAAAGAATCTTAATGGTAAATTGTTGGTCTACAGTAAAATAACTGGTTGTTTAAAAAGAGAGCTACTTATGACAGATCAGTTAATCCCAGTGTATTGTAGATGGTCTGTGCAAGTCACAAAAAGATTCATAAAAGGGAATTTATAAATGTTACATAATTCTAAAAGTTATTAGGCCTACTAAATGCCTTAAGGTCATAGACAACTACTATGACTTAACTGTACAACTTGCCTGCTTTAAAACCATTAAAATTTAGGTTAGACCTGGGGACATACAGAGTTATCCATGTCCCCTAGCTATGCTGGTAAAAGTCAAACTTTAACTGCACTTCTGTCTAGTATCCTAAGCTTCAAACCTAGAACATAAAGATGATTGCTTACTTACCAGGTTTTTCACCAAAAGTCGCTGAGTTAACAGTGTAACGTCTAATTGAAACTACTGCAAAACCAGTTTTACATCCAAAGCATGTCAGAAAAGTAGAATGTACTTTTGTTAAAAAAATCACAGGAAGGCATGGGAATGTTGATTTTTTGCTAGGTATAAATGGTTAAAGGATTATTTTAAGTTACATAGAATAAAGCTCAAAGTTTAAGCAAGTTATGGAAGGTTTCTGAAATATTACTCTTAGAAAAATTCTGCATAGTAATATATTGGCTAAAATTAAAGGAGTGTCATTCAATTTACCCATAAATTGAACATTGGGATAAAAGCACAACACAGTTTTCTAGAGCATTGTTTTGCTCTTTAACATAATATTGTAAAGGATTATAAAAGGTTTACAAAAATCTTGCCACTTGGTCAAACTGATTAATATTGGTTGGATTTTTCTGTAAGGTTTTTTTGCTAACTGGGTTTGACATCAATAGTACACTAATGCAAAGGTAAAATCTTGCTTTCTTTATATAAATGTGTTATTGGTATGTGTTCCAAAATATGCAAAGCCCTATAATTCTTACATGACTTAGTATATGTCACCAATAATAACTATAATTTTTATGTGAATTATTATGTGCCACAGTGCTAACAAATTCTCCTGTCTATTGTGGCTTTGACTGCCCTAAAAGTTTCTATCATCCACAGATAATTGTTGTTTTGTTTTAATCCTCTATAAAGATAGTTTTGTCATCAGTCACAGGCTTAAATGCAGGCTTCTGATAACTTTGGTGATTGTGACATTAGAATAAAGAAAAAAAATTTCAGGACTTTCATGTAGATCTGAAATGTTTGTAAATATCAAGCAAAATAGGAGTTAACTATGTGGACTGAACTCACGGAAGACTGAAATAATTCTTTTATGACCTTTTGCCTAAAATGTTGCTAATCCTTTTTTTCTCAAAGCCAAGAAAACATTTCTTCTAACCTATATACAGCTTTTAACAATTAAGTAAAGCATACTCCTATAAATGAAATTTGGTATATATTTCTCTCTACCAGATTTGTCCAGAATTTGGAACTACTCATGAGTATTCTTAACTTATGGCAATGTAGTTATTTGCATGAATAAACAAAGTTGGAGGAAGTGGAACTTTGACTGGCATGGCATGCTTTCAGATACAAACAGACTACTTTAAGGAATCAGTTAACTTATAGAGTCAATAAAAGACCCTTGGGAAAACTAGCCTTATGCCTTGTCTACACAGTCCCTATTCAGGGTTTCTGACTTGTGGTAAATAAACAGTGACACTTTCACAACAGGTACAGGAGTCCCAAGTTATCTTGAGATCTCAATGAAGAGGAATTTATCTAATTCATACAGGTATTTGTTGGCACAAATCTGTAGCTGGACTTAAAAGTCTTATTTAGGAATCCTTGTGAAGTTCTATTAAAACTTATTTACAAAAAGCAAATAATTATTCTTGCTGTGCTTTGTACAAATAATCAAGCCAAGTGTAATAAGACTATAGTTTATTTTGCAAGGAAATCAGTCTTATCATGATTTGTTGTTGATAAAAATGAGGACCGGAGAAAGAAAAGTTATTTTAAGAACCGTGGTATACTCATCAGTTATTTTTCAGTTTTTGTCTGTAATTTAGACTAATTCTGCTATTTCTTTGAACCAATCGATGATCTGTGGCTGCAGCTCACAAGAAACAAGAGAGAATTGTAATGTGGAAAATTTGGATCAATCTTTTAATTCTGGGCACATATTGGACTTGGCTGGCAATCCCATGAACTCGAGTCTTAGCAGACATAACTATAGCCACCAGCTACCTGGGCATGTCAGCAGTCTTAGACATTTTTTACACTGTCCTCATCTCCCTATTTTGTTTTGACATCTCTACTTTTCCATTTTGGTCCACGTCTTCTAAATCTAAAAACACAGTCTACGTCCTCTTGCCTTCAGGCCATCAACCTCCAGATTATACTCAGAGAGAGATACCATTGTCTCAATATTCAAGAGTCACTTGTCTAGAGAGGACCCCTATGCTTCCCATTAGTCACACACAATAGGAGCAAAATCCTGCCCTTTTCTCCTTTGGAGCTGTCTGAATATCACTTTCTCCATTGCGTGGAGCCACCCTGCCCTCACAGCAAGAGGCCAAGACTCACAGAACAACTACCTCATCCCCTCTGTTAGCAGGAAGCAGTTACAGAAGACTAATCTTTGTCCATTTTCCCCAAAGAATTGGGGTCTTGTATTGTTGAGTGTAAAAATGTTACAGTAAGTAGTCAACATTAACAGGACAAGACAGCCCTCCAAACTGCTACTGAGAATGTCAGGTGACCATCAGGAGATGGTCAGGCAATTGTTACACTGTCTCTTTAAAATAATAATTGGTTGCAGCTGGTGCCAGAAAAAGGCAGTTTCCCAATAGATAGAAATACCTGAAGCTGGTGATCAGCAGCTTCCACAGAAGATCTTAGGAGTTGGACAAGAGTGCTAGAACATGTGCACTAAGAGGCAAAATGCCAGAGTTTGATTGGAAAATGCCCTTCTAGGAACATTTGACTGGTAAGGTAAGAACATGCCAAGTGAGTAGGCATACAACTCCAGTAAATGTACTGTGCAAATGGCCGCTCCCAAGTGCTGGCAGGCCACTGTACATGTGGACAGCCCACCCCAAGGGAAGAATCAGGGGAGAAATGACACAAGAGCCCAGAAACATGCCAACATAAAAATCTCCAAGTCAAACGTCAAACCATGCACTTGCTCTCTCAAGTTGTCCACCTGGCCCTCTTCCAAGTGTATGTAACTTCCTACTGTATCTGCTCTAAAGCTTTTTAATAAACTTTAACTTCTGCTCTGAAAATTTGCCTCAGTCTCCCACTCTGTCTTATGCCCCTCAAATTCTTTCTTCTGAGGAGACAAGAATTGAAGTTGCTGCAGACCCATATGGATTTGCTACTACGAACAAGGACAAAGGGTTATGGTGGAAGCAGCATTCAGAATACACACTTTCAAAAGCTGACTTGGCCTTTTTCTAACTCTGTTACCAGATTAACCACATGAAACTGTTCTGTTTTCTTTATCAAGACTCTACTAAAAACAGTGCTACTTGCCTCACAGGCTTGCTTTGAAGACCAAATAATGTAATATAAATAAAAATGCCTTGAAAATTTCAAGATGATATCTGAGCATAGGTATTATCTTATTTGATCATTTAGGATTGTAAAACAAACCACTTTATCATCATTTGTAATATATTATAAATGTTGGAAAATGGTGGCTGGAAAGTTATAATAACATTTTACACATAATTATTTGAAATGTAAATAGAGGAACATCTTCTTTTACAAAGAAGGAAAACAGACAGGTTGTTGAAATTATGAAGTTTCTTATGTACTCTGATTTCACTGGGGTATAATGAATAGAAAATAATTTTAACAGAATGAAATAAAATCTGATGTGTCTAGTAAACCCTAAACTCATCTCTACCAAAATTATATCACATTGCATTTCATGTCTGGTCCCGCTTCTGACTGAACTGTATATATTTTTATATGTTTCTCTTTTCAATATTTTAACCAATTGTCAGTGTTGAAATAGAGCAACTTTCAGCAATTTTTGTCAAGAAAAAATGTAAAACTGTTTGCCAAAATTGTCTAGATTTATTTGTAATAATATATGTATCTTCCCCTCATTTCTTTAGAAGAATTCAAGTTAGTTTACCTATCTTGACTTCTATTTCAACATGTGGATTATGAGACAATAAGGAAAGAATACATCTTGCTTTTTCCTGAATGCACAAGTCTGCCATGTGGAAATGCAATCCCTTTACATATTCTTCAAGGAAATATGACAAGAACTCTACCTTGTTTTATACATATCTTTATTTATAATATAATTCCAGAGAACCCTCTGATAGAAAAGCAATGTCCTCTAAACGTTAACTCAGTATACTTCCACTGATAATCAGATTACACATTGAAGTGACATTGTAATTCTCGTTTACTAAGCCATTTGTATTTTAAACAGTGAATGATTTTGCCCTCCTTCTTATCTGAGGTAGTATTAAATAGTTTCCCCCAACATGCCCCATCACTCAATCTTCTTGTTTCAAAATTCAGTGATCCATAATCAGGTTGCAAACATGTTTACTACAATATATTTAATAAAAAAGAAAGGTAACCTTCAGCGAGTATCCATTAAAATGTTACATCTCAATGTGTTGCAAAAAGCTGAATTTAAAAGTTGTCTTGTTTATGTAAGAACAGCGATTTTAAAATTCCACTAATGACTTCTGAAATCATTAGCAGTAGGGCTACTATTAGTGAGGAAAAGGTCCCTAGACAGTTAAAAACAATGAGCAAAGTTTCAGGCTGGCATTAGCAAAAAATAGATGCCACTTCATTCTATTCTTATTGATATCTTTTTCATATCAAAAGCCCAGTTTCATACTTCATAACAGAGCAAGTATTCTATTTAGTATTCATTATCTGAAAGAAATAGTGATAATTAACTGTATCCACCAAGATAGCTGCTAATGATATGTGCTGAGACCCGGCTGCTGATGTTGAAACATATTGAACTAAAGACAGATATTTCTAAAATCCAATTGTGAGCTCTATTTATTTCTTTAAAAAATGTTGATAAGACCTACTATATAAAGGAATTACTAATTACTTGATGGAGAATTGTATCTCAGTGATGATTCATTGTTTAAGAAATGGTGTTTTGTTCTTTACAATTTTAACTTTATTTCTGAGAACTGTCAAGCATTTTGACCCACAATGATATTGCTAGATAGGCTCACAAATGTATTATCACGATAGTATAACATTTTTGTTCTACCTTTCTTAAACTATTATTTAGAAAGGATGTCATTGAGATATGCAGGTTATGCTCACTTTGCAGTTAAAAAATACAAAATAATATACAAGGGATATTTTGAATGAACCATGGGAAGAATTGAGAGAATGCTGTTATCACTATATTTAATAAGTTCTGACAGAAATACCATACTGAAATAGAACTTGCCATTATCCAGAAATGATTCCATTCTTTAATAATCATGCCTAAATGACTTTCTAATCAATATTTCATTTAAAAATTTTTTTCTTGTACAATTAAATACTTGTTGAAAAACTAGGTCCCTAACATAACTGAACATAAAATAACTATAATTTAATAGATTCTTATTCCTATTACAAAGCCATTCTTAAAGAAAGATGATGCTTTCATCAATGCTTGGTTAATTTGAGCCATTCAATTAGTAATTCTTTCTTTTACTAATGAACATTTAGTGAACATACACTATGCTCCAGGTATAGTAATATACTCTGGGAATTCAAGGATAACTGATGCATAATTCATGCCATCAGGGATGGATATTGAGTGGAAACAGACATCCTAGTGTGCTACATCAGCACGCGTTTACCAAGAGTGGTATGTGAATTCTTAACTGAATTTCATAATGGCTCTGACATGCAGCCAGAAACCAGTGTGGAAAAAAATATATTGCTGAGGCAAAACAAACAAAAGAGGCATACTGCTTTCAGTATACACTGGCAGTAATGCCACTTCATATTGATAAAAATAATATAAAATTAAACAAAACAACGCACCACCATCACCACAAAAGAATACAAAAGTTATAGGTTTATTTTCCTAGATTAGCTTTTAGTTTAGATTCCTGAAAATAAATGTCTTATGTTTATTTTTAAATCACCCAGTTATGTTTTGAACTGTTTTTCCTTTTCTTCAGGGTATCATACTAAGCCTGGCTTGATCACTATTGTTTTAGTCAATTATTTACACTATGGAAAGTTTTATTGTAACTGTTATTGAGAGTTAACAATATAGAGAGGAAGAAAAATTCCACAGACAAAGCTTCCTTACAGTTTTTACTGTTTTTGTCTAACTACATGTGGCAAAGCACAGGAGTAATAGTCAAGGGCTTCTAATATGTGTGCATATGTTTTTAAATTCTGTCTATATCCTCACAGATGCACCTTGAATAAATGTAAGGCTTTTAAGAACTTAACTGATATAATGGTTCTATTTGTTATTTCTGTATACTCTTCTAAGTGAGAACAGAAAAAAATATACGCTTCATTTTGGGAATATGTCTGCTTTTATTCATATAAAGATATCAGTCTATTTTATATATAAATATATAAAAGTAAACTACAGAAGTTTAATGTGAAGTACGGATAATATGTCTTATTTTTGAAATAAGACAAAATGTTGTTATTTTACTTGTTAATATGCAATAGTAACACCAAGAGTGAAATGATTGTACTGCTTTGGGAAAATAATGGTACAGAGAAACATTATAGCTTTGTTTGCTTCTTTTCCAATAAATTATAAAAAGTGAATATTAAGGTAAAATAAAGAAAACTATCTTTCACATGTCTGTTTTTTCATTAGTTAAAAAATGAAATTCTATTAAAATTACATCAATTAAAATGGTAGTATTTTAATGAGTAGAATAACATTATAATGTTCAACATAAATTGAAAAAAAGGATATGTCATTAGTAATTCTTTACTTTAATCTAAAAATACTTGGCCCTTGAGATACTTCTTGGTCAGTAAAAATGTTATTCTTCTTTGCATGCTTAATAATAAAAGCTAGTAAAATTATAAATGCCTATTATGTTTCAAACATTTTTCTAAGTTCAAGTATGATGGTGTGAGACTATAGTCCCAGTTACTCAGGGTGCTGAGATGAGAGAATCCCTTGAGTCCAAGAGTTGGAGGCTATACTAAGCTATGGTCATGCCACTGTACTCCAACCTGGGCAACAGAGTGAAACTGTGTCTCAAAAAAATAAAATAAAATAAAAGATGGTCTGGCCAATAGTGGCTCACGCCTGTAATTTCACTGCTTTAAGAATCCCAGACAGGTGGATCACCTGAGGTCAGGAGATCAAGATCACCCTGGCCAACATGGTGAAACCCTGTCTCTAGCAAAAATACAAAAATTAGCTGGGTGTGGTGGCACACACCTATAATCCCAGCTACTCAGGAGGCTGAGGTAGGAGAATAGCTTGAACCTGATAGGCAGAGGTTGCAGTGAGCCAAGATTGTGCCACTGCACTCCAGCCTGGGAGACAGAGCGAGACTCTATCTCAAAAAAAAAAAAAAAAAAAATGGTGACGAGGAAACCAAGCTAAATTCACAGAAATGTAGATAATTGTGTATATTTGGGAATGAAGATAATGTTAAAATCATGAAATTGGAATAGATTTGTTTCAAAACTCTTAATAACATTTTTATCTAAATACTTGACAGGTATACTGGGCCTAATAGTCTCCCCTGTCCCCCATTTCATTTCCATCTGGAATCTGTGAATGTGATCTTATTTGGAAATAAGGTCTCTGCAGCTGTAATTGAACTAAAATGAGATCATATGGAATTATGGTGGTCCCTAATCTAGTGAATAATGTCCTTATAAAAAGATGGATAATTTGAACACAGAGATAACATGGAAAACACGGCGTGATGACTGAGGCAGAGATTGCAGTCATACTGTCAAAAACCACAAAATGCCAAGGATGATTAGAAATGACCGGAAATGAGGAGAGAGGCATGAGACAAGTTCTCTTACTGAGCCCTCAAGAAAGAAGCAATTTTGTCAGGATTTTCATTTTGGACTCTGGCCTCTAAAGTGTTATGGAATAAAGGTCTGTTGTTTTAAACCACCGTGTATTGTGGTAATTTGTTATAGCAGCCATATAAAACTAACATAATATGTTATTGTTAAGTTGGCCTTTTCTTCATCTGGCCGTTTTACCTGATCTAGATCCAGTTCTTTCCTTGTACATAGACGGTTTCCCCCAAGTTCTTTTTAAACATACAGAAGATCTTATCTTTATTAATTAAAGCTCTACCCAGGCTTTCATAATGATAAAGTCCTTAAAATTTAATGCAAAGGTAACTTGTCTCCTCTCCACCATTTTGAATCTACAGTAGGCTTGGCAGCTTGCTATAGGGTGTTGGAGTTTATTCCTTTTCTTCAACTCTGCTCTTGTAATCCTTCATGCCTATGCACTATCTGATTTACAGACACCTCAAGCATTGAGTTAGAAAGAAAAAGAATGCAGAAAAAATAGAAAATTCAATGCACTGTGCTTTATTATTGGGGGAGTCTGCATCTTAAATGTACAATTATTGGTTCTCTCTCTAGTGTTGTGTTTTTATGTGTTAATTAGAGATATTTACCTCCTCTACCTTCACCTCTTAGAGAAAAAATTCAAATGCAATTCATAATGGGAGAGATAATCTCTACCTGGCCTTTTAGAACGTAACCACATAAGCCTTGGACTTCGTGCTTCCTATATTGCTGGGCCAATTTTCAACTTATGTTGGGACAATTGGGTAAATTCTCTTAAGAAAGCTCCAGCCAGCTTCCTGCTGCATGGGTCAATTTTGACAAATAGAATACAAACTTTTTTAAATTGTCACTATAGGTAAAAACATGGATCATAGCTAATGACTGCGGTGACTCCCTGATATACTCTCAGCCAAATCCAATGACCATCTAGCCACTGCCCCTCATAGAGTCCTCATGCTTCCCAAACTCAATAGGATATATGTTAATATCTTTAATATCTTTGAGTTATTACCTCAAAATCCATGTCTTGTACTTTAGCTAAAAATAAATTGGCAGCCCACAAAATACTGACAAGTTCCTCCATAAATAGAGTCCCTCCTCGACCTTTCTAAATTATTATAGGTGTGTTATTACTAATGCTAAGAGAATCGGTGCTACATTGCCTTAACATGCAAAGTATATATAGTCATTATTACACTTTACATCAGGGGTAGTTGGTACCCAAGGTTTCTGCTGAAACTGAGATAACATGAAAATATTACACTAAATATCTTGATATATAGGAAGTCTAGAGTATTGTCTTCCTTGTCCATTCTTCTCTCACTCTCAACAAGAAAAAAATAATAGTTTTTTGGTTTTAATTACTCATAAAAACTACAGATTTCTGTGCACACGTAGCATAATTTAACAAAACCTGTTATACAAATATATAGGCTTTACTCTGCCATCTTCACCTCTTTCAGATGGGTAGTCATATGTGTAGATGATGGTGTTTTGTTCTCTTTAAGATGATTCAAGTAGATTACTACTTACTTTTGGTACTATCTTAGTTTAAAATGTTTTGTAAACTTTGTGTGATTATTAAGTGTGTAGCATTTTATTGTCTTCTTCAAATATACATAAAATCAAATTATATATGACCTTGGGCCATATTATTGATTATGAGTGCATTAATGTAGAAAATGTCTTGGATCCCTGGTGTCTCACCCTCACCCGCTGCCTGGAAAGCAGAAAACAAGCAATAATTGAAAACTCAGGATCAAGAAACCAGAGAGAGTGAATTTCTTATCCTCTTGCTAGAATTAGCAATCTTTTGGGATTCTAGTGGAATCAGAGACCTATTAGACTAGTCAAAGCTCTTAGCTAATGAGAAATAAATAAATGTAGAGAGGCTCTATTCTAAATCTAGCATGATATATGGAGAAGCAATACAAACTTGATTGTCAAGTAAAATATATTTTATGCTTAATAATTCCATAGAAATTTACATTTGTTATAATAAGGTATAATTTCAGGTTTCTCTTGGGGTTTGGCCAGATTCCTTGATGTGAGTATATATCAAATGCTATTGAAAAAACACAAAGCTCTTCATATATACATCAATAGGGTTGCACCACATGCTTTGAGCTTTGCTTGTTGTGACAATCATACCAGTACTAATAATTATAATGAAACTTCCAGGATTTTTATTGTTCTGAAAACACTATATAGATAAGCTCATTTAACACTCACAGAAATTCAAGGAGACATACAATAATTATTCCCATGTTACCACTGAGCAAACTGAGGATAATAGAGGTTATATTTCTTGCTCAACATCAAACAATTGAGAAGTGACGAAGCCAGAATCTGATTCTTTTAATGGCTTCAGTGATGAAGCTCTTACCCATCATACTGTATAGCCTCTCCAAAAATATATTAAAATCCACAAAGCAAAACTTGAATTCCATAAATTTAAAACTATAAAGTAACATTAAACGTTTCCATATATGACAAAATTTCTGGTGTTTATATATCTCTATATTAGCTAATTAAGAAAACTAAGTTTTTCTTATACAAAGAGAAGAAATTTATCTTTATATGTAATATAGATATATTTATCTGTAAGAAATTTTATTGCTTTTTAAAGAACAAGTGAAAAGTAAAACCAAAAGAAAAATACAGTCATTAAAAGACATTCTTAAAAATACATGTTCTTTTCACAGCATATTGCATTCAAAATTATGTTTATGGAGAAAATTACCTTAGGTTCAATAAATCTACAAGAAAATATTATAGTAGATATTTCTCTCAAAATCAAAGTAGTTCCTAGTTTATTGGATGCCCTGCAGACAAATAGAATTAATTACACTAAATAATTAGCCTGCTATGTTTTTTTTTTTCTTTTTCTGATGCAACTAAAAAAATTTCTTTTGCCTATGTTTAAATGAAATCAGAACTATGGACAAGGCCAAAAACAGGAGACATTTTATATTTTCTTTTGTGGGAAGGACTCTATTTTAATGTAAAAGATGCAAGAACAGGAATTTGAAAATATGGATTTGTGTGTTAGTTGTGCATATTTTTTAGAGTCCAGTTTCTGCATCTGGACAGCGAAAGCAATGATCCATTTCACCTCTACATCCCACTCCAATTTAAGTATTCTAAAATCTTTTAAATATTTAAGATGATGGAGAACACATAGATGAGCATAGTTTTCAAAGTTTAAAAAAATCTGGGTTATAAATAGATATATGTGGATGACATTTTTCCTTCTTAGTTTCTCACAGCTCATCTAAACAAGAAGACTAGAAATACTGATCACCCTAATGACATGTGAAGAAACTTGTTATTTGATTCACCTGAACTTTGCAGCAGAAACAATATTAAGTCAATCATTATCATAAATATAACTTCAAAACTTAATTCCTGACATGAATCAGATGCTTAGTAAACCCAAAATATATTATTTATATTCTCTTACTCTCACATTTGTTTCTTTATATATTTACATTTTATTCATTTTGTGTTACTTATGTATAAATATATGAAGAAGCAAAAGGATAATATAATAAAAGACATATATATATATATATATACACACACACACATACAAATGTATTTATATACATTTCTTTATGTTTCTTATGGTAGATCTTTAGAAAAAGGGGTGGTACTTAAAAATATGTTCTAGCATTAAATAGAAATGATAGTTATCTACAAAATGTAAATGGAAATTGACTGCTTTATTGGTTTATCTAAAATCTATTGTTTGTATGAAAGTGTTTATTATCTTGTCATGTTGTATAAATATTTTCTCTAATTCACAATCTCATTTTAGTGTTAACACTTGGATAAAGTGTGAAGTTCTTTGCAAATATTTGGGGTCATGAGTGAATGAAGATGATAGGTATCCAGATTGGAGTAAAAAATATGTTCTAAATTTTACATAGGCATGCTTTCTATGTATTCATATTCCATGTATTCATATTCAAGAATATCTCTTAGAAATACATAAGTATAGTTTTCCATTTTGCCTTTGGAATTATTTAAAGTGGAGATAATTTAAATAATGTATCCAGAAAATTATATGAGTCACAGCCACAGCATGTGGTTGTAATCTCTGTGAACGACATTCTCTGGAACAGTATAGTACCCAACATGTGCACTCATGCTTATATCACTGAATATATAGAAGTACTTCAAAAAGAATACTTTAAAAATAAAAGAATAAGTAAGTACTTTGAAAATAAATGATATGGTTGCTCTGTACATTCTCCATATATTTTGGTTAAGGAGCAGACTAAGAAAAAAAAGAAAAAAGAAAAAGTAAGACATGCAGAAAAATAATCATTGAGACTGCTGTTTAACAAAGAAGACCGACTGGTGAATGGGGCCAAATAATTAAGCAAGATTAATTCATTTTGGAGTTCCTTCACTATTTTAAATCGGTTGAATAAAAATATATTCATCACTATGAAGATAAAGTTATTATGAAGATAAATAATTGAAATATAAAAGGTAATTATTGTAGCCAAGGTCATATACCAGCAAAATGGTGATTTTGTTGAGGCAGAAGAACTAACGTTTTAAACTTTTCCTATTGATTTCGAAGACCAAAGTTATTTGAATTTCTGTGCTTCCTGTATGATGAAGCTCCTAGCCATTTTTGGATTAGTTATAGCATCTTATTCTATCCCTGCCTCCGTTTTTCATCAATAGATAAAAATAATAATAAAAACATCTAACTCAGAAAGCTGTTTAGGTGATTGCATACACTAATCGTGTGTAGATCTTAATAGTGCTTGGTACGTAGTAACTGATATCTATGAGTTTAATAATTTCATGTTAATTACTATTTTTATTAATGCTTACTTGTTGTATATTATCTTTGGCTAAGAAATTTTTTATTGGATAACAGTGTGATGTTTTATACTAAATTTCAAACTTTTAAATGAAGACTAAAATAATTTTTTACAAATAATTGTTTCCAAAATATCATAAAACTGTCATTTTTTTCCTTGGCTGTGAATGTGGGAACTAAACGGGAACAGGACAAAATACAAACATTCTGTTTATATCACAATTTAGTTTTCCAGAAGCCGATAGAGATTCATAAATGAAACTATCAAATTCAGAAATAAAAACAAGTACAATAGTTCCACTTTTATCTTTCAGTAATATTAAATTTTTATTAATAAAAACTATACATACAAAATATGTTTTAATCCACAATATACTTTATTTTATTTTAGTTTTTTATTGTACTTTAGGTTTGAGGGTACATGTGCAAATCATGCAGGATTGTTGCACAGGTACACACATAGCAAGGTGGTTTGCTGCCTCCATCCCCCCATGACCTAAATCTGGCATTTCTCCCTATGTTATGTCTCCCCAACCACCCCACTCCCCACTGTCCCTCCCCTAGCCCCCACCAACAGACCCCAGTATGTGATGCTTCCCTCCCTGTGTCCATGTGTACTCATTGTTCAACACCCGCCTATAAGTGAGAACATGCGGTGTTCCACAATATACTTTAAAAAACAGACAACGTAGAGATGCCAGCCTAGACACTAACATGTGGGTAAATGTTATTTTGAGAACCACCTAAGGGAGAATGAAAATACATTTTTAAAAAGCCAACTGCAACAGAAAATGATTATTTGCATGACAACTAAAACATAAATATGTATAATAATCGTGTCCATCAATGTAAATTTATTAATGTAAAAAAAAGAAACAATTAATTAAATTGGTTAGTAATTTGGGCTATGGAAGAATTCATTGACTTGTACTCACAGTAGAAAAAGGACACATGTTTTATAGACCTATGAGATTATCCCCTGATCCCTTGGCCCATATACTGTGTCCAAAATAACTATTTACAATGATGAAAATTCTCTACATATGCTTTTTACAATATAATAATCACTTGTCACTACTGAGCTATTTAAATAGGGCCAGTGGTTGTAAAAATATCAAATTTAATATTATTTATCTGATTTAGTTTAAATTTAAACCTATAGAGTCTTTCATAGTTAGTAGCTACTATACCAGGTGGCACAGTTTAGAAATAGGCAGTCATTGCATATTGCATCATTCAAAGTATCAGGACACACAACAGTGGCAAATAGTGATGGCAATTTCACTAAGTACATTGAAGCATGCATATCTATTTAGGCGTTATTGGTGAGACATTAGAAAATGTATGGCTATTCTTAATGTTAACTGAGGGCTGATGTGGTTTCTTTCAGCAAATCATACAATAGCTTAGACTAATACCTAACATGGAGTTAGAACATCCAAATATTTTTTGAATGAAGAATAAACAGAGAAAAATGTTAATTAAATAAATGATTACATTTTTATCTTTAGTGAGAAAACTATGTTTTGCAAAAGAAGAATAAAAATTCACTTAAATGCTTATTTTTCCTATGGAAAGCGAACATTTTTTTCAGAGTGTGAAGAGTGAAAAAACAGACAACAGAAAAGATGAATACAAAAAATGTGGAAAACAAAATTATAATAATGTTTATTCCTTTGGTCTTAAGCAGAAGATAATCTCTTAAGAGACTTTCTGAATAGAAAGTACCTAGTGAGTATTTCTCAACAGAAGAGAGTAAACAAGGAAAAACATTAGAGTACATGCATTAATTTATTCTCAGGCTGCTATGAAGAGATATCCCAAACCAGGTAATTTATAACGAAAAAAGATTTAATTTGCTTACAGTTCCACATGGTTAGGGAGGCATCAGGAACTTACAGTCATGCTGGAAGACACCTCTTCTCAGGGAAGGAGGACAGAGTGAATGCTGAGTGAATGAAGAAACCCCATATAAAACCATGAGATCTCACAAGAACCCACTCACTGTCATAAGAACATCATGGAGGAAACCTCCCCCATGATTCCACCTTGTACTGTCCTTTGACACGGGGGATTAATAAAATTCAAGGTGAGATTTGGGTGGGAACACAGAGACAAACCGTATCAACAAATAAGAATAAGTTATGGTATGTTGTGAGTATTTATATCACTTTCTTTCTCAAAGTTTATCAAAATAAATTTAAATATTGAATGTGTGTTTTGTGTTATTTCCATATGAAAATGGTGAGCAATTCTCAACAGAAGAGGGTAAACCAGAAAAAATGTTAGAGTAAATATAATTATTGAATTAAAATTTAATATTTGAATTCCATATGGAAATGAGACACATATAAACACATATTCAATATTTGAATTTATTTATATATATAATACATACATACACGTATACACCGACATATTTTCCATAGAGTGTGTACACACACACACACACACACACACACTCCACAGATTGGGCTTTCTGTGCTTTACTAGATTCATACAAGATAATATTTTTGTGCACATACACACAAACACTTCTACAAAAGTGGAAGAAGATTTAGAAAAAGAGAGATTAAAAAATATGCGAGAAAAGTATATGATAAGTAGAAAGCAAATGACAAAATAAAATTTCCCCCACAAATACATACACATGGGAAAATTCTACCATCAGACTGAAGGTAGAAGCAGTCTCAAACTACCAGCCATAAATACCAATATGGTGGAATTTAGGCCTAGATTAAGAAAGAAGATTTTAGGGAAATATATTCACTGCCTCAGTGTTGAAGTCGGGCTTTAATTTATCTTAAACTAACAAGAGAGAATCTCTAGTATACTAACTTCCTGCCTTCTTCCCACAGTAAATGTATGATTCATAAATCATCTTTGAAATTAAACAGGGAACATATTTTATGGCATAATTAAAGTGTCCGTTTATTTCTCATAAAGAATATGAAGATAAAGAAAAAAATGAAATGTGATTCATTTAAAATCTGGTGTCAAATAATGTATGCATTATATAATTCTAGACATGTACATATTGGGATTAAAATATGCTACTTTGTCTAGGTTCACAGAGATGTTATCTGTTATGTAATTGTCCTTTTCAGACATAGAAAATGTTAGAATAAGATTCTATGTGACACAAATGGAAATTCATTGCCTTGTGCTCTACTGTTTAGTATGTCTTTATGAGTTTATTATCTTTAGGGTAAATTTTATATCTATGTAATGTTTCTAGCAATGGTTTTCTGCATTTTGGAAATACGAAATATGTGAGTCTGAGGGTATGCATTATCTTCTTGTTAAACACAAACTTTATGAAATGTGAGAAAAGCAATTGATCTGTTCAATACAAACCAGGTAATCAGAAATTGCCAATCATATAATATCTCCCTGATGTATTCTCTTGATTTAAAATTCACCTGTTTTGGATGTAAGCATGCATGTTCTTTACTATTCATCAATGTATATAAAGTTATGAATCACAACACATACAACTTCATGTTTTGCTCTTTGCACAAAGTACTTTTTAAATCTTTCTTGTTTTACTTTGTCTAATTATTTAATCCTGGCATTTATGATTATCTATTTAACCTAATTATCCCCCTTTCTTCCACTTAATATTATTAGAATTACTGAAATGTCTTCAGCAAAGGACATCTTTTTATTCTTCCGCATTTTTTGACCTTTGCCTGAATATCCCTTTCTACCTGCTCTAGCCCATTTAAATATACCCTGTGGTGTAAAGTTTCTCCACTATTTACCCAATAGACTTGATGATTGCTTCTTTCTAACATTGTGTCATATACACATGTACAGGGTTACTTCCGTAAATATGTATAAGATCCTTGAGAGCTTTATTCTATTTATTCCAAGCTGAACATAAAGACTTAAACCTTATATCAACCCAATAAATATTGCAAAAGAATGAAGAATAAGGATATATTTCTACCATAAAGTTGTTTTGAAGATTTCTCAAAATGCCTGGTTACCTGAAGTGTTCAGGCCATTATACTGATATCTATTTCCGTCTGCCTCTATAAAGAGTTTAAAAAGCTCATCACTTCATGTGTTTTGGAAGAGAGTCTTATCTTGAGAATGGGCTTTTAAGAGAAAGAAGCAATCTACAATTTCACAAAATCTGTAAGGTAGACAAATAAACAGTCACGGTGACACACTGAAAGAGAGGCATATGCATTCAACCAAGAATACTTGCCTGAACATCTAACTTGCATTTGAAGCTAACTGGCATTTCCATGGACACCCTTACAGCTATTGTGTGTCAGAGCAGATGGTGTGCACTTTGCATATCCACAATTATATCTAACACTCTTGGAAGACTTTTTAAATGTTAAACAATAGTAGTAATAAGAATGTGAAAAACAGTAAAAATAAAATAAAATGATAAAATAATTCTATGTATCCTGCAATCACAATATCTAAATGATTTTTAGTTTACGATTTATACTTTTGACAGGAAGTTGTATGTGTCCTTGCTAAATCCAGATAATAATTTTAATACTTTTAATTTAATATTTTTTTGAGATAGAGTCTTGCTTTTCCACCCAGGCTGGAGTGCAGTGGTGCAATCTCAGCTTACTGCATCCTCCATCTCCTGGGTTCAAGCATTTCTCCTGCTTCAGCCTCCTGAGTAGCTGGGATTACAGGCATATGCCACCATGCCTGGCTAATTTTTGTATTTTTAGTAGAGACGGGGTTTCACCGTGTTATTTCCCTGACAAAAAAATTTCAGAATGTTCTATATTTTTAAAGCAGGTGAAAAGTTTTAAATTGCTATCTTGTCGTGTCCTCCTACACATTCACACAATGGAACTCACTTGTCCTTCCTCTGTCCTATGCTTAACTATACATGAATAGAAAATATAACAATCTTCCTCTACTCTTAAAGCATCTGTTCCTTTGTTAGTACCCTACAATCTTGCAAGTAACTCAGTGTTTTAGAAAACACTGTTCGTGTTCATAACTTTGCCGCCTCTACACGAAAAAGACTGGATCCAAGATTGTTTTTATGATTTGTGGATTCTACTGAAAAAGGAGGCCCCACATACTTAAAGGAAAGTTTAACCTAAAAAATTGTTGAAGAAGAACAGATACATTACTATCATAGAGGAAAGAGAATCAGAACTCTCAGATGCAATTAAGGGTAGAATACATTTATACAATTTTTCTAGATAGCAATTTAAATAAGGAAATAGTTTTTACATAGTCTTGAAAGTGGAAATTTATGCTATACTGTTATATTCTCAGACTATAATAAAGATTATGTAAGAATATTTTCTTGTTAGAATATTTAACATGATTGATAGGGTTTGACTGTGTCCCCACCCAAATCTCACCTTGAATTGTAATAATCCTCATGTCTCCAGGGCAGGCCCAGGTGGGGATAATTAAATCACAAGGGCAATTTTCCCCATACTGCTCTTATGGTAGTAATAAGTCTCATGAGAGCTGATTGTTTTACATATGAGAGTACCCTGCACAAGCTCTCTTGCCTGCCTCCTTTGAGGAGGACTTTGCTTCTCATTTGTCTTCCACCATGATTGTGTGGTCTCCCCATCCATGTGGAACTCTGGGTCATTTAAGTTTCTTTTTCTTATAAATCACCTAGTCTCAGGTGTGTCTTTATTATCCTTGTGAGAACAGAGTCATACAATGGTGTTATTTAATTACTTTAAGCTTTTTGTAACAAGCAAGATATATGCAAATAGCTGATTGGCTAAATGAATGGTAATACAGGCATGAAATGCCATGAAGGTGCATTGGTTAGGAAGAATGCATATTCTGGAGTTACAGTACTTGGGTTTGAATTCTAGTTTTACTAACTTCTAAATGGGAGACTTCTGATAATGTATGTATTCTCTCTGTGCCTCTTTTTTCTAAAATAAAGACTGGGAGCAAAATATTGCTTACTTTCATAATTTGTTGTTAACATTAAATAAATTAACATTTGTTAATTTTTAAGAATAGTCCTCATCATGTAATAAGCACTATATTACTGTTAACCTTATTATGTAGCCAAAAAGATTAATTTTGTTAAAAAGACATAATAATATTGAAAGATATTCTGAGTAAAGGAACAGGTATTACTTGCTTGTATCATAAAACTAGTCACCTTTACATATCTTTCTTCCTTCATTTCAAAAGCAGAAACACAATTGATCAAAAATATTTAGTGAAAATCTTTCACAAATTGCTTTCAATATGTGATTTATATATGGTGATGATACAAAAATTTGTAAGAAAAGAATTGAAGATATTCAGTGATTCTGGTTTATGGTTACAGAGTGAATTTTAATACTACAAGCTCTCTAAACATAAGTAAAAAGATAAAGGTACACTCTGAACATGTGGGCAAAGGCCATATGATCTTAATGTCAGAAGTAACTGTATCAGAGATCAAATATTATGAATAATGAATCACTTCTCAACTGGTTTGGCATACTACCTAGAAAACTGAGGAATATCTTGAATCTTAATAGTTCAGTAGGCTACCAACAATTCATTGATTTAAAATATGAGTTCACAATGTAACAAAAAGCAAATACAAATAATTAAAACCATTAAAACTAAAGGGCTCTTAACCATCTATGGGCATTGTAATCAATTCCTGAATTCAGAGGTCAAATTTCATATAGTTCGGATAATTTCATCATTCATGAAGCAAACTATATAAAGGTGAGGAATAATTATTTGAGCTCTCCTATGACACTACTTAAGAGTTAATCAGGCTGAGTGCAGTGAGTGACTTGTGCCTGTAATCCCAACACTTTGAGAGGCCGAGGGGGCAGAACATCTGAGGTCAGGAGTTAGAGATATCCTGGCCAACATGGTGAAACCCCATATCTACTAAAAATACAAAAATTAGCCAGGTGTGGTTGCACACACCTGTAATCCCAGCTACCTGGGAGGCTCAGCTGGGAAAAGCAATTGAACCTAGGAGGCAGAGATTGCAGTGAGCTAAGATCATACCACTGCACTCCAGCCTGGGTAACAGAGTAGGACTCTGTCTCAAAAAAAAAAAAAAAAAGAAAAAAAAAAAAAGTCAACCAGTCTCACCACTTTTCTTTCAGTTATATTGTTATAACTTATAATCAATACTCCTATATATTTTCTGGATGATTGTGTAGGAGTATATAAGCCTAACTTTATTTTCAAAAATTAAAGTAGTAAAACCAGCATAATATTTCATAATAAACTTTTCAGATCCTAATATTTTTGTTGAAACAACAGCAAAACATTATAACCTCAGGCCAATCTATGTTTTCTGCAGAATTCCTAGCATACCAGTTCTTTTTAGTTGAGAACTTCTCCACAAATTTTAATTTGTTTTAAAACATATTTCCATAAGTAAACTGTGTCCTCTGAATAGGCTTCCATCTCTCTCCTCTGAATCATTTTCTAAATTTCCAGTAGAGTAGTTCTCTTAAAACCCAAATATGAGCAATATGACTTTTTTACTGCCTACTTATTTGAATCTCCAACACGCGCAGCCTAGACACTTCATATTCCCTTTTAGACATTTCATATTCTTCTCCATATACTTTTCTTGATCTAAAGTGGAATATACAAGCATATGTTGCAGATATTGCAGGTTTGGTTCTGCATCACGGCACTAAAGTAAATATTTCAATAAAGTGAGTCACACACATTGGTTTTAGTTTTCCGGTGCATATACATTTTGGTTTTTCAGTATATATAAAAGTTATGTTTATGTTATATAGTAGTCTATTAAGTGTACAATAACATTATGCCTAAAAAAGTATATATATATTAATTTAAAATACTTTATTGCAGAAAAATGCTAATGATCCTCTAAGCCTTTTCATGAATGTTGTAATTTTTGCTGGTGGAGAATTTTGCTGCAATGTTGGTGGTTTCTGAATAATTAGGATGGTGTTAAGTTAAAATACTGTTGTAATTTCCTAAAACAAGACAACAACGAAATATGCTGCACTGATGAACTCTTTCTTTCACAAAAGACATCTCTGTAGCTTGTGAAGCTGTTTGATAACATTATACACAAAGTAGAGCTTCTTTCAAAATTGGAGTCAATCATCTCAAAACCCTACCTCTGCTTTATCTGTTAAGTTTTGGGTTATCCTAAATCCTTGGTTTTCATTTCAACAGTATTCATATCCTCTTTGGCAATAGTAGATTCGACTTCAAAAAACCCTTTGTTTATCCCCACGTTATCCCTCCCCAACCTCCCTACCCCGACTGTCCCTCCCCTAGTCCCCCCAAACAGACCCCAGTGTGTGATGCTCCCCTCCCTGCGTCCATGTGTTCTTATTGTTCAACATCTGCCTGTGAGTGAGAACATGCGGTGTTTGATTTTCTGTTCTTGCAGTTTGCTGAGAATGATGGTTTCCAGATTCATCTATGTCCCTACAAAGGACAGGAACTCATCGTTTTTTGTGGCTGCTTAGTATTCCATGGTGTATATGCACCACATTTTCCTTGTCCAGTCTATCATTGATGTGCATTTGTGTTGGTTCCAGGTCTTTGCTATTATAAACAGTGCCCCAATGAACATACATTTGCATGTATCTTTATAATAGAATGATTTATAATCCTTTGGATATATATCCAGTAATGGGATTGCTGGGTCAAATGGAATTTCTATTTCTAGTCCTTGAGGAATCACCACACTGTCTTCCACAATGGTTGAACTAGTTTACACTTCCACCAACAGTGTAAAAGTGTTCTTATTTCTCCATATCCTCTCCAGCATCTGTTGTCTCCAGATTGCTTAATGATCATCATTCTAACTGGAGTGAGATGGTATCTCAATGCAGTTTTGATTTGCATTTCTCTGATGACCAGTAACAATGAGCATTTTTCATATGTTTATTGGCCTCATATATATCTTCTTTTGAAAATTGTCTGTTCATATCCTTCACCCACTCTTGAATGGGTTTGTTTGCTTTCTTCTTGTAAATCTGTTTTAGTTCTTTGTAGATACTGGATATTAGCCTTTTGTCAGATAAATAGATTGCAAAAAATTTTTCCTATTCTGTTATTTGCCCGTTCACTCTAATGATTCCTTCTTTTGCTGTACAGAATCTCTGGAGTTTAATTAGATCCCATTTGTCTATTTTGGCTTTTGTTGTCATTGCTTTCGGTGTCTTAGTCATGAAGTCTTTGCCTATGCCTATGTCCTGAATGGTATTGTCTAGGTTTTCTTCTAGGGTTTTTATGGTGTTAGGTATTATGTTTAAGTCTTTAATCCATCTGGAGTTAATTTTAGTGTAATATTTCAGGAAGGGGTCCAGTTTCTGTTTTCTGCACATGGCTTGCCAGTTTTTCCAACGCCATTTATTAAACAGAGAATCCTTTCCACATTGCTTGTTTTTGTCAGGGTTGTAAAATATCAGATGGTTGTAGATATGTGATGTTACTTCCAAGGCCTCTCTTCTGTTCCACTGGTCTATATCTCTGTTTTGGCACCAGTGCCATACTGTTTTGATTACTGTAGCCTTTTAGTATAGTTTGAAGTCAGGTAGTGTGATGCTTCCATCTTTGTTCTTTTTGCTTAGGATTGTCTTTGCTGTGCAGGCTCTCTTTTGGCTCCTTTATTAGTTGTATTCCTAGGTATTTTATTCTCTTTGTAGCAATTGTCAATGGGAGTTCACTCTTGATTTGGCTCTCTTAAAGTCTGTTATTGGTTTATAGGAATGCTTGTGATTTTTGCACATTGATTTTATATTCTGAGACTTTACTGAAGTTGCTTATCATTTTAAGGAGATTTTTGGGCTGAGACAATGGGATCTTCTAAGTATATAATCATGTCATCTGCAAATAGAGACAAACTGACTTCCTCCTTTCCTAATGAAATACCGTTTATTTATTTTTCTTGCCTGATTGCTGTGGCTAGAACTTCCAATACTATATTGAATAGGAGTGATGAGAGATGGCATCCTTGTCTAGTGCCAGATTTCAAAGGGAATGCTTCCAGTTTTTGCCCAGTCTGTATGATAGTGTCTATGGTTTTGCCTTAAATAGCTTTTATTATTTTGAGATACATTCCATCTATACCTAGTTTATTGTGAGTTTTTAGAATAAAGGGCTGTAGAATTTTGTCGAAAGCCTTCTCTGCATCTATTGAGGTAATCATGTGGTTTTTGTCTTTGGTTCTGTTTATGTGGTGGATTACATTTACAGACTTGCGTATGTTGAACGAGCCGTGCATCCCCAGGATGAAGTCTACTTGATCGTGATGGATAAGCTTTTTGATGTGCTGTTGCAATCAGTTTGCCAGTATTTTATTGAAGATTTTTGCATCGATGTTCATCATGAATATTGGCCAGAAGTTTTTGTTTCTTGTTGAGTTTCTGCTGAGTTTGGTATCAGGATGATGTTGGTCTCATAGAATGATTTGGGGAGGATTTCCTTTTTTTGGATTCTTTGGAATAGTTTCAGAAGGAGTGGTATCAGCTCCTCTTTGAATGTTTGGTAGAATTTGGCTGTGAACCCATCTGGACCTGGGCTTTTTTCATTGGTAGAATATTAATTGCTGTCCCAACTTCAGCCTTTGTTATTGGTCTAGTCAGGGTTTCAACTTCTTCCTGGTTTAGGTTTGGGAGGGTGTAGGTATCCAGGAATTTATCAATTTCTTCCAGGTTTACAGGTTTATGTGCATAGAGGTGTTTGTAGTAATCTCTGATTGTAGTTTGTATTTCTGTGGATTTAGCGGTGATATGCCATTTATCATTTTTAATTTCATCTATTTGATTCTTTTTTCTTTTCTTTTTTTATTAATCTTGCTGGTGGCCTGTGTATTTTGATGATCTTTTCAAAAAACAACTTCTTATTTTATTGATTTTTGAAGAGTTTTTTTTTTGTGTCTCTATCTCCTTCAGTTCTGCTCTCATCATAGTTATTTCTTGTCTTCTGCTGGGTTTTGAGTTTTTTTGATCTTGCTCCTCTAGCTCTTTCAATTTTAATGATAGGGTGTCAATTTTAGATCTTTATTTTCTTCTCATATGGGCATTTATTGCTATAAATTCCCCTCTAGACACTGCTTTATATGTGTCCCAGAGATTCTGGTACTATGTGTCTTCATTCTCATTGGTTTCAAAGAACATCTTTATTTCTGCCTTCATTTCATTGTTTATCCAGTCAATATACAAGAGGCAGTTGTTCAGTTTCCATGAAGTTGTGCGATTTTGAGTTGATTTCTTAATCCTGAGTTCTAATTTAATTGCACTGTGGTCTGAGAGACTGTTTTGATTTCCATACTTCCAATTATGTGGCCAATTTTAGAGTAGGTGCAATGGGGTGCTGTTAAGAATGTATACTCTGTAGATCTGGGGTGGAGAGTTCTGTAAACATCTTTTAGGTTTGCTTTGTCCAGATCTGTGTTCAAGTCCTGGATATCTTTGTTAATTCTGTGGCTCATTGGTCTGTCTAATATTGACAGTGGAGTGTTAAAATCTCCCACTATTATTGTCTGGGAGTCTAAGTCTCTTTGTAGGTCATTAAGAACTTGCTTTATATATCTGGGTGCTCCTGAATGGGGGGCATATATATTTAGAATGGTTAGCTCTTCTTGTTGCATTGATCCTTTCACCATTATGTAATATCCTTCTTTGTCTGTTTTGATCTTTGTTGGTTTAAAGTCTATTTTATCAGAGACCAAGATTACAAATGCTGCTTTTTTTTTTTTTCTGCTCTCCATTTGCTTGGTAAATCTTCCTCCATCCCTTTATTTTGAGCCTGTATGTCCTTGCACATGAGGTGGGTTTCCCGAATACAGCACACCGATGGGTTTTGACATTTTATCCAATTTGCCACTCTGTGCCTTTTGATTGGGGATTTTAGCCCATTTACATTTAAGGTTAATATTGTTATGTGTAAATTTGATCCTGCCATTTTGGTGCTAGCTGGTTGTTTTGCCTGTTAGTTGACACCATTTCTTCATTGTGTTGGTGGTCTTTACCATTTCGTACATTTTTGGAGTGTCTAGTACTGGTTATTCCTTTCTATGTTTGGTGCTTCTTTCAGGAGCTCTTGTAAGGCAGGCCTGGTGGTAAAGAAATCTCTCAGCAATTGCTTCTTGGTAAAGGATTTTATTTCTCCTTCGTTTATGAAGCTTAGTTTGGCTGGATATGAAATTCAAGGTTGAAAGTTCTTTTCTTTAATGATGTTGAATATTGGCCCCCACTCTATTCTGCCTTGTATAGTTTCTTCTGAGAGATCTCCTGTGAGTCTGATGAGCTTTCCTTTGTGGGTAACTGATCTTTCTCTCTGGCTTCCCTTAGCATTTTTTCCTTCATTTCAACCCTGGTGAATATGACTATTATGTGCCTTGGGGTTGCTCTTCTTGAGGAATATTTTTGTGGTATTATCTGTATTTCCTGGACTTGAATATGGCTTGCCTTGCTAGGTTGGGAAAGTTCTCCTGGATATCCTGAAGAATGTTTTCCAGCTTGGATTCATTCTGCCTGTCACATTCTCGTACACCTATCAAGCATAGATTAGGTCTTTTCACATAATCCCATATTTCTTGGAGGCTTTGTTTATTTCTTTTCACTCTTTCTTTCTCTAGTCTTGCCTTCTTGTTTTATTTCATTGAGTTGATCTTCAACCTCTGATATCCTTTATTCTGCTTGGTTGATTCCGCTATTGAAACTTGTGTATGCTTCTCTTGTTGTGTTTTTCAGTTCCATCAAGTTATTTATATTCTTCTCTAAGCTGTTTATTCTCATTAGAATTTCATCTAATCTTTTTACAAGGTTCTTAGTTTCTTTGCATTGGGTTGGAATATGTTCTTTTAGCTCAGAGAAGTTTGTTGTTACCCACCTTCTGAAGCCTGTTTCTGTTAATTCATCAGACTCATTCTCCATCTAGCTTTGCTCCCTTCCTGGTGTGGAGTTGTGATCCCTTGGAGGAAGATAGGCATTCCAGTTTTTTGTGTTTTCATCCTTTTGAGCTGGTTTCTTCCTATCTTTGTGGATTTATCTACTTGTGGTCTTTGTAGTTGTTGAATTTTGGATAGGTTCTCTGAGTGGATTCCCTTTTTTGTTGATGCTGAAATTATTTCTTTTTATTTTTTATTTTTCCTTCTAACTGTCAGGCCCCTCTGCTGTAGGCCTACTAGAGGTCCACTGCAGACCCTGCTTGCCTGAGGATCACCCATGGGATCTTCATAATAGTAAGTGTTGCTGCTAGTTTCTTCTTTTTTTATCTTTGTCCCAAAAGGGTACATGCCAGATGTCAGCCTGAGCTCTCCTTTACAAGTCTCTCTTTGGATATATAGGGGTCAGGGAGCTGCTTGAGGAGACAGTCTGTCCCTTATAGGAGCTCAAGTGCTGAGCTAGGAGCTCCATTGTTCCATTTTGAGCTTCTGAGCAGGTATGTTTAAGCCTGCTACAGTGGAACTCATAAATGCCTTTTTTCCCAGGTGCTCTGTCCTGGGAAGGTGGAGCTTTATTTATAAGCTCCTGATGTGCTGCTGCCTTTTTTCAGAGAGACCCTCCCCAGCAAGGTGGTAGTCTAGGCATAGTCTGCCGTTAGAGGCATTACTGAGCTGCTGTGGGCTCTGCCCAGCTGCTGTGTGAACTTGCTGTTAGAACTGCCTCAGTAATAGTGGTCTGCCTTAGTAATGGCAGACTGCCTTGGTAGTGGCGGACTGCCTCAGTAGTGGTGGACTGCCTAGGTAATGGCTGATTCCCTTCCCCCCACCAAGCCGAACTGTCCCAGGTCCAGCCACACTTGCTGTGAAATTCTCAATCCAGAGCATTTCAGATTGCTGCTCTTTGTAGGGGGTGGGACCCGCTGAGCCAGTTCACCTGGCTCCCTGTTTCACCCCCTTTTTTTCAGTTGAATGGGCAGCTCTGTATCCCAGGTGTTCCAGGCACCTTTGAAATGGCCACCTGAATTTATGTTAGTTTTTGTGCAGAGACATGCGGCACTGACTGAAACAACCATTCTGGAAACTCATGACACTTTTCAGCCTGGGAATCTCCTGGTCGGTGGGCAGTAAAAACTCGTTTGGAAATGCAGTGATCACTCACTCTCTGTGTTCTCACTGGGAACTGCACTCCAGAGCTGTTCTTATTCGGCCATCTTGGATTTTAAGAACAAGTTTTATCGTGAGTTGGCTACAATTGAATGAGATCTTAAGGTTCCACCTATAATTCTAGCTCTTTTAATATCTATGGCTGGACACAGTGGCTCATGCTTGTAATCCTAGCACCTTGGGAGCCTGAGGCAGGTGGATCACTTGAGGTCAGGAGTTTGAGACCAGCCTGGCCAACATGGTAAATCCCTGTGTCTAATAAAATTACAAAATTAGCTGGGTGTAATGATGCATGCCTTTATTCCCAGCTACTGAGGAGTCTGAGGCAGTAGAATCGCTTGAAACTAGGGGACAGAGGTTGCAGTGAGCCAAGATCATGCCAATGCACTCTAGCCTCGGCTACAGAGTGAGACTCTGTCAAAAAAAAAAAAAAATTCCACCACATCTGCCATTACTTCCTTCACTAAAGTCTTGAAAAAGTAATCATTAAGTGTTGGAATTAACTTCTTCCAAACTTAATTTAATTTTGATGTTTTGACCACTTCCCATAAATCATGAATTTTTTAATGGCATCTAGACAGAGGCATCCTTCCTAGAAGCATTTCAATACACTTTGCCCAGATCCATCAGATGAATCACTATAGCTATAGCTTTACAAATGTACTTTTTTTAAATAATAAGATTGGAAAGTCAAAATTACTCCTTGATCTATAGGCAACAGAATGAATATTGTGTTACCAGACATAAAAACAACAATAATCTCCTTGCACATCACCATCAGAGCTCTAGGATGATGACATACCTTGTCAAGGAACACTAATATTTTGAAATAAATATTTTGTTGTTGTTGTTTACTTCCCTGAGCAGTGGATCTCAACATTGAGATTAAAATATTCATGCTGTAAACAGATGTGCTGTCATTCAGACTTTGTTTCATTTATACATCACACAGGTAGAGTAAGTTTAGTATAATTCTTAAGGGCCTCAGGAGTTTCAGAATGATAAATGAACATTGGCTGCCACTTGAAATCACTGGCTGCATTAGCTCCTAATAAGAGAATCAGTTTGTCCTTTAAAGCTCTGAATGTAGGCCTTGACTTCTCCTCTCCACTATGAAAGTCTTAGATGGCATCTTCTTCCAATAGAATGCAGTTTTGTCAACAGCAAAGTCTGTTGTTTGGCATAGTCATCTTTATCAATTATCTTAACTGGATCTTCTGCTTAACTTGTTGTAGCTTCTACAACAGCACTTGCTACTTAACCTTATACTTTTATGTTATGGAGGTAGCTTCTTTTTTAAAATCCGATTAGTCAATATCTGCTACCTTGCAACATTTCTTCTTCAGCTTCCTCAGCTCTCTCAGCCTTCACAGAATTGAAGGCAGTTAAAACTTTGGTCTGAATTAGGTTTTGGTCTAAGGGAATGTTATAATTTGTTTGATCTTCCATTCAGACAACTAAAACTTTATTAGCTAACTATCAAGCTGAGACCAAAATTTAAAAAGTCAATTCCATTTACAATAGCTAAAAAAAAAAAAAAAAAAAAAAAAAAAAAAAAAAAAAAAAAAAAAAAAAAAAAAAAAAAAAAAAAAAAAAAAAAAAAAAAAAAAAAAAAAAAAAAAACCATGGAAATAGAAGGTGAAAGACCTCCATAAAAAAACTACTAAACACTAATGAAAGAAATCACAGATGATAAAACCAAATGGAAAACACCCCATGTTCATGGATTAATCAATGTTATAAAAATGACTGTACTGCTCAAAAAATCTACAAATACAGTGCAATTTCTATCAAAATACCAATGTCATAATTTAAATAATTATTAAAATATTCTAAAATTCACATGGAACCATAAAGAGCACAAATAGGCAAAACAGTGCTAAGCAAAAAGAAACCTGAAATCATCATATAACCATTCTTCAAATTATGATACAAGGGCATAGTACCCAAAACAATATAGTAATGGTATAAAAATAGACATATAGGTAAATGAATTTGAATAGAAAACCCAGAAGTAAAGCCATAAACTTATGGCAAGCTGACCTTCAACAAAATTAATGAAAACATACACTAAAGAAAGGAACCCTATTCAACAAATGGTACAGGAAAAATTGAGTTGCCATATGCAGAAAAATAAAACTGGACTCTCACTATTTACAAAAATCAACTCAAGATGGATTAAAGAATTTGATGTAAGACCTGTGGCTATAAAAATTAGAAGAAAACCTAGGGGAAACTCTTCTGGATGTTGGCCTTGACAAATAATTAATGACTAAGACCCCAAAAGCAAATGCAACAGAAATAGAAAAATAAGACTTAATTTAACTGAAACCTTCTGCCAGTAAAAGAAACAACCAACAGAATAAACAGACAAGCTGGAGAATGTGAGAAAATATTTTCAAACTGTGCATCTGACAAACAACAAATATTCAGGTTTTACAGGGCACTTAAACTTATTGACAGCCACAAAAAACAAATAACCCCATTAAAAAGTAGGCAAAATATATGAACAGACGTTTTTTCAAAAGAAGATTTAAAAATTGCCAAGAAACATGAAAACATGCGCATCAGAGAAATACAAATTAAAACTAAAATGAGATATCATTTTATACCAGTCATAGTGGTTATTACTAAAAAGTCCAAAAATTACAGATGTTGGCAAGGATGCAAATAAAAGGGAATGCTTATACAACGCTAATGGAAATGTAAATAAATACATGTCTATGTAAAACAGTATAGAGAATTCTCAAAGAACTAAAAATTGAACTATAATTTGATCCATTAATCTCGCTACTGGGCTTCTACCCTTAGAAAAATAAATCACATCAAATGATATCTACACTCCTATGTTTATCGCAGCACTATTCATAATAGTAAAGATAGGAAATCAAACTAAATGTCCATCAACAGAAGAACTGGATAAAGAAAATGTTGTATACACATACACATGCACACACACACACACACACACACACACGTGTATGTATACATATATATCCCCCATGAAGTGCTACTAAGCCATAAAATATAATGAGGTATGCTCCTATAGAAGTTAAGATCCATGAGGCAGGGTTTGTTTTTTTTTTAATTCGTTAGCAAAATGCCTTTTATTCACAGCCTTATTTCCATTGCCTAGCACATGTTTTACGAATAAGTGTAAGTGGCACATGTTGAATGAATAAATGGGTCTTAGCAGGAAGGTTAGTGTAATGATTAAAAACATCTTGCATGAAGTCATAGTACCTACACTTGAGTCTTTCTGTGCCTCATCTGCTCTAGTTATAAAATGCCACATAGAAGGAGTATGTCAAAATTAATGGAGTAATACATATAAAGCACTCAAGCCTTAAGCTTAACTTTCTTGACTATCAGTATATTTCTGATTGTCTTTGGTCAGTGCTTTTGCATTTTTGTTTTATACTTTTGTCTTCTCTAAAGAAGGACTTGAAGGAAATATTCCATACATACATATGGAGGCTTTTCTATGTCTTTTTTTCTTAAGAGTGCTAATATCTTATTATAGAATATAAGTTGTTGTGGTGACAGAAAGGAAGGATGAGGAGGGCATTGAAGAAGATATTATGATAGTTAAGATTAAATTTAAACAATTTTAATGATAATTTCCTACTTGGAATTAACATTGCCTAGGAATTAATTTTCTACTAGTTTATACAAAATAAATTAGTTTATACAAAATAAATTATCTACTGAATTATCACTTGATACTTTGTCCAGTGCAGAAACTTCCTTGAGTAGGGACAGAAAAGGGCAATTACACAGCTGAGGAACCTGTTTTTCTCATCACTGAAATGAATTATCAGACAGCAAAATAAGATATTAAGAATGTGAGTATAGATGTCTTTTGATTTTGTTTTGAATAAATTGGAGTTGTTCTGCTTTTAAAGAAGAATTAACAAACCCATGAGAAGAGAGAGAATAGTCAATAGATTAACACCAGACATGATTTTTTCCTGTTTGAATTATATCTTAAATTCTTTCAAGAAGCAATTTTCTTTTTTGGATTAGAGATTACATTGAAAATATCATAAATTGACAGATATAAAGATTTATCTTTTATAGATATATGTTTTGTATCTTTCAGATATACATATAAATCAGTATCTGGAAGTGATTTATATTGACAAAGGATCATTTTAAAATAGTTGCATATTTTCTGAATTCATAGTCTTAGGTTAAAAATTTACCACCCTAAAATACTTTCTATCCAAATGTGTTAAAATAATAATTAATCTGAGACATTTTAAAAACCTCATCAAATAAGAGATGTTTACTGAATAAATTTTTAATCCATGAATAAAGTGAAAATGGAGAAGCACAGCTCTATTTTATCAGAGATCCAGAGGTATTTAGCATATTAAGTTGGGATTTGGTTGTCTTCATATAATTGAACTTGAATACGCTCCTCACTTTCATATTTTCTGATTTGATATTGATTACAGAATTTTTAAATGAATTAGTTAATTTGGAAGCCATAATATATGTATTAATATGTAATAATGGTTATAATATAAATAAATATGAGCCCTAATAACTATATGTGATGGTTAATATTAAGTGTAAGTTTGATTGGATTGAAGGATGCAAAGCATTTTTTCTGGGTGTGTCTACGAAGGTGTTGCCAGAAGAGTTAACATTTGAGTCAGTGGTCTAGAAGAGACAGACCCACTCTTAACCTGGGTGGGCACCATCTAATCAGCTGCCAGTATGGTTAGAAATAGTGGGCAGAAGAAGATGGAATGAGCAGACTTACTGAGTCTTCTGGCCCTCATCTTTCTCCTGTGCTGTATGCTTCCTGCCCTTAAACATCAGACTCCAAATTCTTCAGGTTTTGGACCCTTGAACTTACACTGGTGGTTTGTCGGGGCTCTCAGGCTTTTGGTCACAGACTGAAGGCTGCACTGTCAGCTTCACCACTTCTGAGGTTTTGGATGCAGACTAAGCCACTACTGGCTTCCTTGTTCCTCAGTTTGCAGATGGCCTACCTACCATAGGACTCCACCCTGTGATCCTATGAGTCAATTCTCTTTAATAAACTCCCCTGAATATATACATATATCCTATTAGTTTTGTCTCTCTAGAGAATACTAATATACTGTAATACTAAAATTTGAGTATTTCTTTTCATAGTAGTATGCCATTAACAAATAATATACGATTTGAATGATGTTTATATTGTCTTTTACCCACACAGATAATAACACATGTATAAAAACTGCAATTGGACCTACTAAAGTGAGTGAGCTTATCTTAGCTATGCCATGTATTTCCTGACTTTCCTTGTGTGTCTCTGTGAATGTGTTTTTATTTTAATTTTAAATTTTTGTAATAAATGATAGTTTTATATGCTTATTGGGTACATGAGATGTTTTGATACAGGCATACAATGAATAATAATCAAAATAGCTCAAGAATTTTTCCTCTGTGTTACAAACAATCCAATTATACTCTTTTAGTTATTTTAAATTTATAAATGAATTAATATTGACTATAGTCACCATTCCGTGCTATCAAATACTAAATCTTATTTATTTTTTGTAATTTTTTTGTTGCTGTTATTCATTAAAAGTCTTCACTTCCATCATAATGTTGCACTAGGATTCCCTACTTCTAGTAACCATCATTCTACTCTCTATCTCCATGAGTTCAATTGTTTTAATATTTAGCTCCCACACAAAAAGAATGAGAACTGCAAAGTTTGTCTTTCTGTGCCTCATTTATTTCACTTAATATAATGATTTACAGTTCCATCTATGCTGTTGAAATGACAGACACTTCTTTAAATTTATGGCTGAATAATACTTCACTATGTATGTACACAACATTTTTTTTTAATCCATTCCTTTGTTGATGAACACAGGTTAAATCAAAATCTTGGCTATTGAGGATTGGTACAGTAAATGTGGAAGTGCTGATATCTCCTTGACACACTAAATTCCATTCTTTTGGGTATATACCTAAAAGTGGGGTTGCTTGGATTATATGGTAGCTCTATTTTTTGTTTTCTGAGGAACCTCCTGGCTCTTCTCCATAGTGTTGTACTAATTTACATTCCTACCAACAGTGTAAGAGGGTTTCCTTTTCTTCACACCCTCACCAGCATTAATTATTGCCTGTCTTTTGGATAAAAGTAATTTTAACTGGGATGAGGAGAACTTTTATTGTGGTTTTGATTTGCATTGCACTGATGATCAGCAGTATTGACTACCTTTTCATATACCTGTTTGTCATCTATATATCTTCAAATGAGAAATCTCTTTTCTGATATTTTGTTCATTTATTAATCAGATGACAAAGTTGTTTTCTTTTTTCAGTAGAATTGTTTGAGCTCCTTATATTCTCTGGTTATAAATCCTTTGTCAGATGGAGAGTATGCAAATATCTTCATTCATTCTGTGGGTTGTCTCTTAACTTTGTTGATTGTTCCTTTGCTGTGCAGAAGCTTTTTAATTGAATGTGATCCCATTGTCCCATTTCTATTTTAGTTGCTTGCTCTTGTGTGGTGTTACTCAAGAAGTCTTTGCCCAGTCCAATGTCCTGGAATGTTTCTCCATTTTTTTCTTTTAGTTTTTTCATAGTTTGAAGTCATAAATTAAAGCCTTCAATCACTTTTGAGTTGATTTTTGTATATGGCAAGAGATAGGAGTCTGGTTTTATTCTTCTTCATTTGTGTGTCTGGCCATTCTTGCATTGTCATGAAGAAATATCTGAGACTGGGTAATTTTTAAAGAAAAGAGTTTTAATTGGCTCACATTTCTGCAAGATTTACTGGAAGCATGGTTCTGGCAACTGCTTGGCTTCTAGGGAGTTTTCAGGAAGCTCATATTAATGGCACAAAACCAAGGGGAAGCAGGCATATCACATGGCAAAAGCAGGAGCAAAAGAGAGAGAGAGTGGAGGGGATGAGGTGCCACATTTTATATATATATATATATATATATATATATATATATATATATAATTGCACTTTAGATTCTGGGGTACATGTGCACAACATGCAGGATTGCAGGATTGTTGCATAGGTACATACATGGCAATGTGGTTTGCTGCCTCCATCCCACCATCACCTAAATCTGGCATTTCTTCCCATGTTATCCCTCCCCAACCTCCCTACCCCTCACTGTCCCCTCCCATTCCCCACCAACAGACCATAGTGTGTGATGCTCCCCTCCCTGTGTCCATGTGTTCTCATTGTTCAACATCAGCCTATGAGTGAGAACAGGCAGTGTTTGTTTTTCTGTTCTTGTGTCAGTTTGCTGATAATGATGGTTTCCAGATTCATCCACTTCCCTACAAAGGACACGAACTCATTGTTTTTTATGGCTGCATAGTATTCTATGGTGTATGTGTGACACGTTTTCCTTGTTCAGTCTATCATTGATGAGCATTTGGGTTGATTCCAGGTCTTTGCTATTGTAAGCAGTGCCGCAATGAACATAAGTGTGCATGTGTCTTTATAACAGAATGATTTATAATCCTTTGGGTATATGCCCAGTAATGGGATTGCTGGGTCAAATGGAATTTCTATGTCTAGGTCCTTGAGGAATTGCCACACTGTCTTCCACAGTTGTTGAACTAATTTACACTCACACCAACAGTGTAAAAGTGTTCCTATTTCTTCACGTCCTCTTCAGCATCTGTCTCCAGATTTTTTAATGATGTGCCATAAAATTTTAAATGACCAGATCTTAAGAGAACTCACTACTACAAAGACAGTACCAAGCCATAAAGGACCTGACCTGATCAAAATACCACCCACCAGGCCCCATCTCTAGCATTAGTGGTTACAGTTCAACACATAATTTAGATAGAGGGGAGCAATATCCAAACTATATCAGTATGAATACTCAGTTTTCCAAGTGTCATTTATTGCAGAGACTATCATTTCTTCAATGCATATTCTTGGCATTTTTTTCAAAAATAAGTTACATGTAGTTGCATAATTTATGTCTTGGTTCTCTATTTTGTTCTGGTGGTTTATATTTCTGTTTATATTCCAGCATCATGCTGCTTAACTTGCAATAACTCTGTAGCATAAGTTGAAGTCAGATTATGTGACTCCTCTAGTTTTATTGTTTTTGCTCAGGATAGCTTTGGCTATTCAGAGTATTGTTTTATTGCATGTGAATTTTAGATTTGTATTTTTCTTTTTCTGTGAAGAATATCATTGTCATTTTGACGATGATTGCATTGAATCTATAGATTGCTTTAGGTAGAATAAACATGTTAGCAATAATGATTCTTCCAATCCATGAACATAAAATCACTTTCAATATTTTTGTGTACTGTTCAGCTTCTTTTATCAATGTTTCATAGTTTTTATTGTAGACATGTTTCACTTCCTTGGTTAATTTAATTCCTAGATGTTTAATTTTATTTGTAGCTATTGTAAATATGATTACTTTATTGATTTCTTTTTCAGATAGTTTGCTGTTGGCATATAGAAATACTATTGATACTGTATATGGATTGTGCATCCTGCAACTTTACTAAAGTTCTTTATCTATTCTAGTAGATTTTTCATGGAAGCTTCAGGTTTTTCCAAATATATGAGTATATCGTCAGCAAACAAGAATAATTTGACTTCTTCCTTTCAAATTTGGATGCCTTTCATTTCTTTCTCTTATCCGATTGCTCTAGCTGGGACTTTCAATACTATGTTGAGTAACAGTGATGAAAGTGGAAACCCTTTTCATATTCCAGATTTTAGAGAAAATGTTCTCAGTTTTTCCTAATTCAGTTTGCGATATTAGTTGTTGGTCTGTCATGTATGCCTTTTATTATGTTTTGGCATGTTGCCTCCATATCCAGGTTTTTGAGTGTTTTTATCCTGAAGGGATGTTGAATTTTGTAAAATGCTATATCAGCATCAGTTTAAATGGTCATATGATTTTTGTGATTCATTCTGTGGATTTGATGTATCACAATGAATGATTTGTATAAGCTGAGTTGCACTTCCATCCATGAGTTAAATCCCACTTGATCATTATGAATAATCTTTGCAATGTGATGCTGATTTTTATTTACTAATATTTTCTTGAGGATTATTACATCAATAGTCATCTGAAGTAGTGATCTATAGTTTTCTTTTTTTGATGTTTCTTTGTGTGGTTTTGGTATCAGTGTAATACTGGCCTAATTGAATGAGTTTGAAAGTAGTAGCTCTTCTTCTATTTTTATGGAGCAGTGTGGGTAAGATTGGTCTTAGTTATTTTTTAAAATATATAATAGAATTCAGCAATGAAGCTATTGGGTTCCAGGGTTTGCTATGAAGAGAAGTTTTATATGACTTTGATCTTATTATTTGTTATTGGTCTGTTCAGGTTTTGGAATAATTTATGATTCAATGTTGGTTGGTTTAATGTGTCTAGGAATTTGCCCATTTCTTCTAGATTTTCAAATTTATTGACATGTAATTGCTCACAATAGCCTTTAATTATTCTTTGAATTTCTGTGGTGTTAGTTTTAAAGTCTCTTTCTTCATTTCGGATTTTATTTAGTTGGGTCTTTTCTCTTTTTGTTTCTTAGTTTGGTTAAAATTTGTCATTTTTATTTGCTATCTCAAAAAACAACTTTTCCTTGTATTGTTCTTTTCTATTGGTTTCTTCTTTCAATTTCATTTACTTCTGCTCTCATCTTTATTATTTCCTTTCTTGTACTAATTTTGATTTTGGTTTTCTCTTGCTTTTTGAGTCCTTTTAAGTCAACATAATGTTATTTCTTTGAAGTTTTTCTGCTTTTGGATGTTGCTGCTTATTTCTATAAACTTTCTTCATAGAACTGCTTTCACAAGGATTTGGTATAGTGTGTTTTCATTATTAGTTCAAGAAATTTTTCAATTTTTTAAAAAAATTCTTCATTGACCAACTGCTCATTCAAGAGCATATAGTTTAGTTTTCCTGTATCCATATATTTTTAAATTTCTCTTAGTGATTTATAGTTTTATTTCATTGTGGTCAGAGAAGATACAAGATATAATTTCAATTTTTAAAAATTTCCAAATTTTATTTGAAGTTTAGGGGTACAAGGGCAGAATATGCAAGTTTGTTACATAGATAAACATGTGTCATGGTGGTTTGCTGCACTTATTATCACATCACCTAGGTATTAAGCCCAGTATCCATTAACTATCTTTTCTGATTTTTCTTCCTCCTCCCACCTCTCATCTTCCAACAGGCCCCAGTGTGTGTTATTTTCCCCATGTGTCCATGTGTTCTCATTATTCAGCTCCCTATTATAAGTGAGAACATGTGGTATTTGATTTGCTGTTCCTGCAGTAGTTTCCTGAACATGATGACTTCCAGCTCCATCCATATCCCTGCAAAGGACATGATCTTGTCCCTTTTTTGGCTACATTGTGTTGCATGGTAGATATATATCATATTTTCTTTATCAAGTCTATCATTAATGGGCATTTAGGTTGATTCCATGTCTTTGCCATTGTGAATGGTGCTGGAATGAACATACACATAAATATATCTTTATAATACAATTGTTTATATTGTTTTGTGTGAATACTCAGTAATGGGATTACTGGGTCAAGTGATATTTCTGCCTCTAGGTCTTTGAAAGATTGCCACACTGCCTTCCACAAAGACTGAACTACTTTACATTCCCACCAACAATGCAAAAGCATTCCTTTTTCTCCATAACATCTCCAGCATCTCTTGATTTTTGACTTTTTAGTAATAGCCATACTGACTGGTATGAGATGGTATCTCATTGTGGCTTTAATTTGTATTTCTCTAATGATCAGTGATGTTGAGATTTTTTCAAATGTTTGCTGACCATGTGTATGTCTTCTTTTGAGAAGTGTCTGTTCAAGTCCTTAGCCAACTCTTTCATGGGATTTTTTTTTTCTCGTAAATTTTTTTCGTAGATGCTGTATATAGATCTTTGTCAAATGGATAGATTACAAAAATTTTCTCCCATTCTATAGGTTGTCTGTTTTCTGATGATAGTTTCTTTTTCTGTGCAGAAACTTCTATATTTAACCAGAACCCATTTGTCAAGTTTTGCTCTTGTTAAAATAGCTTTTGGCATCTTTTTCATGAAATCGTTGCTTGTGCCTATGTCCTGAACGCTATTGCTTAGGTTTTATTCTAGGGTTTTTATAGTTTTGGAGTTTCTATTTAAGCCTTTAATCCATATTGAGTTGATTTTTGTTTATGGTGTAAGGATGGGGTCCAGTTTAAATTTTCTGCATATGGCTAACCAGTTCTCCAAGCATAAGTTATTAAATAGGAAATCTTTTCTCCATTGCTTGTTTTTGTCAGCTTTGTTGAAGATCAGATGGTTGTACATGTGCAATCTTATTTCTGGATTTTCTATTCTATTCCATTGGTCTGTGTGTCTGTTTTGGTTACTGTAGCCTTATAGTACAGTTTGAAGTTGGGCAGTATGATGCCTCCAGCTTTGTTCTTTTTGCTTAGGATTGTCTTGACTATTTGGGCTCTTTTTTATCTCCATGTGAATCTTAAAATAGTTTTTTTTTTTTTAATTCTGTGAGAAATGTCAATGGTAGTTTAAGGGAAATAGCATTGAATCAATACTTTCTATAGGAAATACGGCTATTTTCATAATATTAATTCTTCCTATCCATGAACATAAAAGTTTTTCAATTTGTTTGTGTCATCTCTAATTTTTTGAGCAGTGGTTTGTAGTTCTCCTTGAAGAGATCCTTCTCTTTTCTTTTTAGTTGTATTCCTAGATATTTTATTAATTTCATGACAATTCTGAATGGAAGTTTATTCATGATTTGGCTTTTGGCTTGCCTGTTTTTAATATATAAGAAGGCTAGAGATTTTTGCAAATTGATTTTGTATTCTAAGAATTTGCTGAAGTTGTTTATCAAATTAAAAAGCTTTTGGGTGGAGATAATGCGGTTTCTACATACAGGATGATGTCATCTGGAAACAAAGACAGTTTGACTTCCTCTGTTCCTATTTCAATACATTATATTTCTTTCTCTTGCTTCTTTGTTCTGATGAGAACTTTCAATCTCATGTTGAATAGGAGTGGTGTCAGAGGGCATCCTCGTCTTGTGCTGGTTTTCAAGGGAACTGCTTCCAGCTTTTGCCCATTCAGTATGATATTTACTGTGGGTTTGTGATATATGGCTCTTTTTATTTTTAAATATGCTTCTTTAATATCTAGTTTATTGAGAGCTTTTATTATGAAGGGATGTTGAATTTTATCAAAGGTCTTTTCTGCATCTAATGAAATAACCATGTGGTTTTTGCCTTTACTTCTGTTTATGTGACAAATAACATTAATTGATATGCATATGTTGAACCAACCTTGCATCCCAGGAATGAAGCCTACTTGATCGTGGTGGATAAAATTGTTGATGTACTGCTGGATTGAATTTGCCCATATTTTGTTGAATACTTTTGCATAAATTTTCATCAAGGATATTGGCCTGAAGGTTTTTCTTTTCTTTTTTTTTAATCGCTGTTAGCTTTTGGTATCAGGATGATGTTGGCCTCATAGAATGAGTTAGAAAGAAGTCCTTCCTCTTCAATATTTTGGAATAGTTTCAGTAGAAATGATACTGGTAGAATTAAGCTGTGAATTCATCTGATTGAGGGTTTTCCTTTTTTTTTTTTTTTTTTTTTTTTTTTTTTTTTTTTTTTTTTTTTTTTTTTTTTTTTTTTTTTTTTTTTTTTTTTTTTTTTTTTTTTTTGGTTTCTAGGCTATTTATTCCTACCTCCTTCTCATTATTGGTCTATTCAGGGAGTCAGTTTCTTTCTGTTTCAGTCTTGAGAGCATGTATGTGTTTAAGAATTTATCCATTTCTTCCAGATTTTCTATTTAATGTGCATAGAGGTAGTTATAGTACTCTCTGAGGATTGTTTGTATTTGTTGTGGCTTATAATCCCAGCTTGTAACCCCAGCACTTTGGGAGGCCAAGGCAGGGTGACTGCTTGAGGTCAGGAGTTTGAGATCAGCCTGGCCAACATGGTTAAACCTTGTCTCTACTTAAAATACAAAATTAGCTGGGCATGGTGGCACATGGCTATAATCCCAGCTACTTGGGAGGCCGAGGCAAAAGAATCATTTGAACATGAGATGTGGAGGTTGCAGTGGGCCAAGATCACACCTTGCACTCCAGCCTGGGTGACAGAGCGAGACTCTATGTCAAAAACAAAACAAAACAAAACAAACAAAAAAAAACAGCTCCTGGATTTGTTGATTTTTTGAAAGGTTTTTCATGTCTCAATCTCATTCAGTTTAGCTCTAATCTTAGTTATTTCTTGTCTTCCACTAGCTTTGGAGTTTGTTTGCACTTGGTTTTCTAATTATTTTGGTTGAGATGTTAGATTGCTAACTTGAGAACTTTCCAGGTTCTTTATGTGAGCATTTAGTGCTATAAATTTTCCTTTTAATACTGCTTTAGATATGTCCTAGAAATTCTGGCATGTTTTCTCTATGTTCTTAGTAGTTTCAAATACCTTCTTGATTTCTGCTTTAATTTCATTATTTAACTGAGTCACTCAGAAGAAGGTTCAATTTTCATATGTTTGTATGGTTTTGAGTGAATTACTTAATCTTGAGTTCTAATTCAATTGTGCTGTCATCTGAGAGATCCTTTGTCATTAATTCTGTTCTTTTGCATTTTCTGAGGAGTATTTTACTTCCAGTCATGTGATAACTTTTAGAGTAAGTGTTGTGTATTGACAAGAATATATATTCTGTTGTTTTTGGGTGGAGAGTTCTGTAGATACATATCAGATCCACTTGACCCAGAGCTGAATTTAGATCCTAAATATCTTTGTTAATTTTCTGTCTTCATGATTTGTCTAATATTGTCAGCAGGGAGTTAAAGTCCCCCACTATTAAATCTCTTTGATGGGCTCTAAAATCTTGCTTTATGAATCAAGGTGCTCCTGTATTGTGTGCATATATATTTAGGATTCTTAATTATTGCTGAATTTATCCCTTTAGCATATGTAATGCCCTTCTTTGTCATTTTTTATCTCCATTGTTTTATACTCTGTTTTCTCAGAAACTAGTATTGCAATCTCTGCTTTTTTTGTTTTCTATTTACTTAAACCATTTTTCTCCATCTCTTTATTTTGAGTCTATGTGTGTCTTTCCACATGAGATCAGTCTCTTGAAGACAGCATGCCAATGGGTCTTGGTTCTTTATCCAGCTTGCTATTCTGTGTCTTTTAACTGGTGGCATTTATCCCATTTACATTTAAGGTTAGTATTATTATGTATGGATTTGATCCTGTTATCATGATGCTAGTTGTTTATTATGCACACTTGTTTATGTGGTTGCTTCATAGTGTCACTTGACTCTGTACTTCAGTGTGTTTTTGTAGAGTCTGGTAACAGTTTTTCCTTTCCATATTTAGTGCTTCTTTCAGGAGCTCTTATAAGGTGGTGAATTTCCTCAGCATTTGCTAGTCTGAAAAGGATCTTATTTCTCCTTAACATACGAAGTTTAGTTTGGCCAGATATGAAATTCTGGGTTGAAAATTATTTTCTTTAAGACTGTTGAATATTGGACTCCAATCTTTTCTGGCTTATAGGGTTTCCAACTTGTTATTCTGTTGGACTTCACTGTGTAGTGACCTGGCCTTTCTCTCTGGCTGCCCTTTGCATTTTTCTGTCATTTTGATTTTGGAGAATCTAATGATTATGTGTCTTGGGGATGATATTTTCATGGAGTATCTTACTGGTGTTCTTTGCATTTCCTGAATTTGAATGTTGGCCTATCTTGCTAGGTTGGGAATTTATCCCAGATGACATCCTGAAGTATGTTTTCCAACTTGGTTCCATTCTTCCCATCTCTTTCAGGTACCCCAATCAGTCATAGTTTTGGTCTATTTAAGTAATTCCATATTTCTTGAAGGCTTTTCTTGTTTTTCATTCCCTTTCAGTCTTATTTTATCTGTTCTTGTCTGCTTGTCTTATTTCAGAAAGATAGTCTTCAAACTCTGAGATTCTTTCCTCCACCTGAACTATCCTACTATTAGTATTTGTGATTACGTTATGAAGTTCTTGCAGTGTGTTTTTCAGCTCTAAGAGATTGGTTATATTCCTCTCTAAACTCGCTATTTTGGCTGCCATCTCCTGTATTGTTTTATCATGATTCTTAGCTTTTTTTTTTTTTTTTTTTTTGCATTGGGTTAAAACATGATCCTTTAGGGCAGTGAAGCTTATTATCCATATTCTGAAGCCCACCTCTGTCATTTCAGTCATCTCAGTCTCAGCCTCTCCTTGATGGAGATGTGTTAGTGTCATTTGAAGAAAAAGGGTACCCTGTATTTATGAGTTTTCAGCATTTGCGTGTTGTTTCTTTCTCATCTTTCTGGGCTCATCTACTTTTAATCTTTGCAGTTGCTGAACTTTGGATGGAGTTTTTGTTGTTGCTATTGTTGGTGTATTCTCTTTGTTTTCCTTTTATTATGTATGTATTTATTATTATTTTTTTGAGATAGAGTATCACTGTCACCCAGGCTGGAGTACAGTGGCATGATCTTGGCTCACTGCAACCTCTGCCCTCACTTCCTTTTACCTTAGCCTCCCTGAGTAGCTGGGACTACAGACACATGGCACCACACCTGGCTAGTTTTTGTATTTTTTTGTTGGAGACGGGGTTTCCCCATGTTTGCCAGGCTGGTCTCAAACTCCTGACATCAAATGACCTGGCCACCTCAGCCTCTCAAAGTGCTGAGATTACAGGCATAAGCCACTGTTCCCAGCTATGTTTGTTTTTGTTTTGCTTTTAAAAATCTGGCTACTCTTTCATAGGGTTGCTGCAGTTACTGGGGGTACTCTCCAGATTCTAGTTGCCTCAGTTTTTTCCATACCTGAAGGTATCATCAGCAAAGGCTGAAAAACAGCAAAGAAGGCAACCTGCCTCCTCTTCCTGAAGCTTCATCTCAGGGGTGTACTGACCTATTGCCAACCCAAGTGAACCTGTAGGATGTGGTTGGAGACCTTAGTTAGAAGGTCTCACCCAGTCAGGAGAAATGGGATCAGGGATCCACTTAAAGAAACAATCTGGCTGCTTTTTGGTAGAGCAGCTGTGCTGGGCTGGCTGAGAAGTCTGAATGGCCAAGGTGGCTGCCTACCCTGCTCCTTAAGCACTTTATCCCAGGAAGAAATTGGAACTCTGTCAGCCCCATAGAATGTGGGTAAGGGTGGTCACAGCTAGAAGGCCCTGGCTAGAAGGACCCACCCCATGAGAAGCTGATCAGCATTCTGCTTAAAGAAGCAGTCTGACCAGTATCTGGCCAAACCATTGTGCTGCACTACTAGGGATACCCTTCCTCATTTGAACCCTTTAGACTCTCCAACACTCGTAGGCTGCAATGCTTGAGTGAACCCAACAGCAGAAATGATTCCTGCCCCTTCCCCTGGGGTTTCCATCTGGTCTCAGGCAGGCTCTATCTTGTTGCTGATGACTGGCTGGAATTCCAAGCCAGTGGGTCTTATCTTGTGAGGTGCTGTGGAAGTGGGGCCCTGAAAACAACACTGCTTACCTCCCTGGATTCTGCCTCTTTACTATGGGTATGTGCAGAACCTCCCACCTTTCTTGAGTGCAGACTTGTTTTGGGGGTATCCCAGGACCTCAGGTGTAAAGCTCCTGGTTCTTTGTTCGTGACTGAGAAGCTGATCTGCCAGGACTCCACACAGATTTGTGTGTCAGACCCTTGTGGTATGGGCTCACAAGGAAAACTCTTGATCCATAAGTTGAAAATATCCATGAGAGAAGCATGGTTTTCTAGGGTCACACACACCACTTCCCTTGTCTGAGTGTGGGGGTTCTCTTTGCTCCGTGTTGCCTCGCCCAGCTTTTCTTTGTTTCCTTGGATCAAGTTGTTTCCCTAATCAGTTCCAGTGTGAGAACCTGGATATTTCAGTTGAAGGTGCTGTCTTCATTCAACCCTTTCATTGTTCTCTGTGAGTGCCTTAGATCACAGCTGCTTCTAATAGGCCATCTTGGCCACCTATAATTTCAATCTTTAAAAACGGTTTGAGACTTGTTTTGTCGCTTAATATATGATCTATCTTTGAGAATGATTCATGGGCTGAGGAGAAGAATGTGTATTCTACAGCCATTAGATAAAATTTTTTATAAATATCTGTTAGGTCTATTTGGTCCTTAGTCCAGATTAATATTGATTGTTTTTTGTTGTTGTTGATTTTCTGTCTGGAAAATCTGTTTAATGCAAAAGTTGGGTGTTGAAGTCTCCAGCTGTTATTACACTGAGGTGTACCTCTCTATTCAGTTCTACTAATATTTACTTCATACATCCGGGTGTTCTAGTGTTGGGTATATATATACATTTATAATTATTATATCATGTTGATGAATTTAGCAGTTTGTCATTAGTCACCTTCTTTGCCTTTGTTTATAATTTTGTCTAAAAATGTATTTGCTATGTACACATATAGCTATTTTTGCTCCCTGTTGGTTTGCATTTGCATGACATACCTTCTTCTATCATTTTATGGTCAGACTATATGTGTCTTTGTGGGTGAAGTATGTTTCTTGTAGGCAGGGGTCATTGGATCTTCTTTTTTTAATCCATTCTGCCACTCTGTATCTTTCCATTGGAGAGTTTACTCCATTTCCATTCAGTGTTATTACTGATAAGTAAGAACTTGCCACTGCCATTTTTTTTTTCTGATTGTTTTTTGGCATTCTTTTCCTTCTTTGATTCCTTCCTGTCTCTCTTTTAGTGAAGATAATTTTCTCTGGTGATATGTTTTAATTTCACGCTTTTTATTTTTTGTGTATCTGTTGTATGCCTTTGATTTCAGCTTATCATGAAGCTTGAAAATAACATCATCAATTATTTTAAAGTAATGACAACACTAATTGCATAAACAACCAAACAAACAGAAAACAAATAAAAACTCCACACTTTAACTTTATCCCTCCACTTTTTAACTTTTATTTTTTTGGCTTCTACTTATATCTTTCTCTGTTGTCTATGTCTTGAGAAGTCGTTGTAGTTTTCATTTTGTTTCAGCTTATCCTTTAGTCTTTCTACTTAAGATATGAATAGTTTATACACCACAATTACAGTGTTATAATTCTTTGTTTCTCTGTGTACTCACTAGTGAATTTTGTACCTTCAGATGAGTTTTCATTGCTCATAAACATCCTTCTCTTTCAGACTGAAGAACCCCCTTTATTATTTCTGGTAGGACAGGTCTGGAGTTAATGAAATTGCTCAGCATTTCTTTTTTTCTGGGAAAGTCTTTATTTATCCTTTGTGTTTGAAAAAAAAATTTTCCTGGATAGTCTATTTTAGGATAAAAGTTTTTTTTTCCTTCAACACTTAAATATGCCATGCAACTCTTTCCTGGCCTGTAAGGTTTCCACTGAAAAGCCTCCTACCACACATCTTGGGGCTCCATTTGATGTTATTTTTTTTCTCTTGCTGTGTTTAGGATCTTTTCTTTATACTTGACCTTTGAGAGTTTGATTATTAAATACCTTGAGGTAGTCTTCCTTGGGTTAAATATTCTTGGTGTTTAGTTGACATCTAAATCACAAGACAAAGCCTATTGCACTCATCCCTCCCCTTCTTACGGGCAGAGAATTCTTTCCCCATGGTCACCACTGCCACAAGCTCATGGGGAATACTGCCAGGCTACCACCGATGTTTACTTCAGGCCTGAGGGCTATTTAATCAGGTTGTGATGAATGCTTCTTAGCTGAGACTCACTCTTCAGAGCACTGAGCACCCCTGTGGCCTAGGGAGGGTCCAGAAATGCTGTCCAAGTGCCAGGGCCTAAAATCAGAGACCCCAAGAACTCACTTGATACTCTAACAAGCTGGTGTCTAAGGTGCACAACAAAGTCTCCTTTACTCTTGTTTCTAATTTTCTCAAGCAGAAGGAGTCTCTCCTTATAGCCACTACAGCGGGAAAGTGCTGGGTTATACCTGAAGCAAACACGTCTCAGAGTCACACCTAAAGCCCATGGTTTATACTACCTGCATACTGCTGCTGATTATTCAGGGACCACGACCTTTAGTCAGAAAGATCCTGCCAGGATTGGGTCATTTTCTTCAAGACAGAATATTTTCTTTGGCTCAAGGTATGTCTAGAAATGTCATCTAGGGGCTAGGAGGGCCTGGAATCAGCCTCATGACTCTGCTTGTTTCCCTATCCTACTGTGGCTGATCTGCTATCTAAGTTGCAAGACAAAGTCGTCTTTACTCTTTTCTCTCTCCTCATGCAGAACAAAAGTCTCTTTGGGAGCTATGAGCTATGCTACTTGGGGCTAGGGAAAAGGTAGCACAAGCACTCCCTTAGCCACTTCAGCCGATGTCTCATTAGGTTGCATTCCCCCAAGTTTACTGGCTTTCAGTCCAGCACAGCACTAGGACATGACTAGAAGTTACAGTCTTTGTGGCCTAGACAGGCTTTCAAATTTATTAGGAACTCCATACCCCTGCAGCCCACGGTGATGAGGCTTGCCAGAACTCAAAATTATGCTGGATGATTCCTCTCTAGCTATGGCTCGTCCAAAATCTCCCTCCTTGGGTGTTGGCTGAGTTCTTTCCAGTGTTGTTTTCGCTGTGACAGGGCCTCTCTGAGTTTGAGGCCCTCAATATTCCCCAATCACTGAGATGAGGGAGGAGGGCATCAGCAATTCAAAGCTGTCTTTTTCATTTTGTTCAATGCCTCTTTCAGTGATATGAAGGTAAAATTAGGTACTGTAAGCATGCACCTGCTTTTTAGTTCCTATAAAGGTGCTTTTTTGTATGGATAGTTTTTCAATTTGATGTCCTCCTGTTGAGAGGACAATCAGAGGAGGCTTCTATTTAGCCATGCTGCTCCACCTCCCTTCTATGTGTTTTGGTTAATACAAAAAATTTTGGGTAATTGCCAAGAACAATGATGAATTACATTCAATGTAATTTATGTGTATCAAGTTTATATGATGTAATTCCACCCAATCTGAGATGATATTATTAATGAAGAACATAGATTCTGTCCTTCAGAATTTGGCTGTGGTGGTCCTACAAAAATCATAATGAAGACAAGAGTAGGTTCTCATATGTTTTTTAACTTTAACTGTCCATGTGAGGTATTACTAACTTTAATGTTTTGCATATTTTCTTTGCTGATGTTTAATAATTTGTTTATGCTCTCCAACATTATATTGCTGTATCTTACCTTTTGTAACTTAGAAAAAATTGCAAAAGTTAAAGAATACACCATGATGTATATCCCAGTTTCTTCAAACTTTGAACTACAGTATATATTCTTCAGAGTACATAACATTGTCACTAATCAATGCCATTGGTTAGAGTACCATCTACGGTTTATGTTCGATGTTTTCTCCGGTCCAGGAAGTTTTGTGTTTTAAAATTCTAGACACAGATGTATAATTTCACGACCATTAGAGTTCTGTGCCTCCAGAGAGTCAGTTACCGTGAAATTTGAGCAAAGTGTAAGAGTGCCCAGAACTACTAATCTTAGGTGTTACTGGTGGCAGAGGAAGGCAAGAGATGAGGTGACTGTTTTTTTTTTTAAATTGAACATGACAGAATACAAATACTAGCTCCCTAATTCCAAATGACTATCTAAGATTTTATACCCCATATTTTCCCTTATATATTCCTAAGTATAAATAACAGTGAAAATCAAAATAACGGATGTCAATTATGAAATGTTGGATTAAATAGAATGATAGAATGTAAATAGATATAATATATTTCACTAAATATGTTAAGATCTTGAGAGTAAGAATATGTGCAAACCTTTAAGCAATGTCACTATCAATAATGCAATTTTTGGAAAAATAGGCATGTGTAAGGATCATCTTCATAGTTTTCAGTTAAATCAGAATTTTTTCTCAATGCTCAAGTCCTTTATACAAATGGAGTATTATTTGCATATAACCTATGAACATCCTCTCATGTACTTTCAACTATCTAGATTTCTTTCTTTTTTTTTTTTTTTTTGAGACAGAGTCTCACTCTGTCGCCCAGGCTGGAGTGCAGTGACATGATCTCACCTGACTGCAACCTCCTACTCAGGGTTGCCTCAGCCTCCTGCCCAGCTGGGATTACAGGCATAACTGTGACATTCGGCTTTAAATCAGGCTTTACAATTAATTCTTTAAATCTCTAAAATGGTCTCGATATCAATTTAAAAATGTTACTTTTTTTTTGACATAACTTTTAGTCTAAATATTTTTTTGTTGCATTGTTAAAACAACAATCATTAACATTCACAGTTCTATTTTTTGATTTTCTCAAGATTTAAGCAGAAAACTGTAAAAGTTAAGATTATACCAATTGCTTTTCTGGAGATTATTTTAAGTATTTATAGAAGATGATGACTGTGAAGAACGTGAAAAATATGGTGAATAATTGAGGCAATTGTCTAGATGTTGAGGTGAAGGTAATACTCTAAGGTACAGAAAAGGAGTTTAGAGATGAGTTGTTACCTGAGAAAAACAGATGACTTTGGGATTAATCTTTGGATAACATCCTCAGTTCTTTATTGAAAAGGAAAGAATCCATGTGGAAGAAAATAACTAAGTAAAGCAAACAAACACCTCCCCCTCCCCATTCTTCTCCAAAACAGTGAGATGATTAAGCATCCAGTATATCCTTTGGCTATGTTATTAACAACATATAAATATACAGATTATATGCAATATACACTCAAGAGATGTAAAAATATAATTGAATTACATATATAAAATATTTTCTTTGAAAAGTATTCCAATTGTTCATAATTATTATAATAAAATATAATAAAAGACATTTTTACATTGGGACATTCAAACTAAAAGTTTCTGACACTGCTCAACATAGCTCAATTGATGGTAGCTATAGATAAAAAGAAAAAAATTGTTGAATTTAAATAAGAAGACTTCTGAATCCTTATATATCTACCTTTCGTTATATATTTAAGCAATATGCAAATCACTTACAAAATTATATGCAAATTTACAGGAATTAATAATGTATATTATTTCATTTGTTTCTGTCTTTAAACATCCACCGAAGACACTGAACAGAACAAATGAGAGCTAATAGATAATTTCCTAAGTAGTCACAGATTAGTGAAAGATGACCCTAACCAGTCTGGGCAGACAGTTATGAAAAATCCTTGGCTTTCTGTTCATTTCCCTACCCTTTAATCATAAATGAGTGTTTCAAAAGACGAGTTTGATTAAATCAATCTCTTATAATCTTGTATATGTTAATAAGTTAAACGTTCCTTTCTCTTGTTTGTGTAACTAAAATTAGTATCAAATGCAGTGCATTAAATTTTAATTTTGTGGTTAGATTTTATAATGTGGATTTACTCATAATGCAATATAGTTACATTTGTCTTCATAATCAGACCGAAAGTATACACACAGGTATGTGTGAGTCCTAAATGTTGAACCTGTTGTTATCTCCCTTATTCTGTCACATCTTCTTTGTATACAAAGCATGCATTATTAATAATTCACTTTCCCATGTAATAAAAAGTACATTTTATTTTTTTGATGAGACAAATCTTAGTTATACTATTTTTATAAACAATAACCAAATAAATGAATTTTAGAAATACATTTTACATACACACACACCTATATGCACAAAAATATTTATGTATTTTCAGTACATTTCAGAAATATTTAAATTAAATGCATATATCTTAATATATTAAGCATACTTTTGAAAATATGCTCTGCAATATAGGTTGGGAGCTTTTGTACATGTAAAACACTAACTTCTCATCATGGTTTGGGCTCTAAAATTATAAACACACTGGTCAGCTCAAATGAGACAGCTCCACTGGAATATCTTTCAAACTCTCTGCAACTTTTTTCTAAAGCCTTAATTTCTTCTAGCCTCTTTCCCCACACACATAAAATTATATCATCACTACAGTTTGATTAGCTTGTTAAACCAGATTACATCATTTTTTATGTACTTAGATAAAGAATCTTCTCTTAGAATACATTCACTGAAAGCATTGATTCCCCTTTGTGAACACATGTTCACAATTATATTTCACTCCGTGATGTCTGCATAATCTCGTTTCAATATTATTGTCAGAATTCAAGTGTAATCTATTTGTTTTTAAATCGCACAATCCATTACCTTATACACACAAATATATAAAAAGTAACATAATACATGTAAAATAATTCTAGTAAATGATGTTGTAATTAAACATTCTAATTGGAAAAATAACATGTGACTGTGTGTGACACTAAAATTTAAATGTGCAAAATTGTAGATTATGAATTGGTTAATCATGATATCATTTTATCCATAAATGATCGTATAATATTATCATAGATGTCTCTAACCATAAGCGACTTGTCAATATGTTTTTCACATTGTCATTGCTTGCCACAATTTCTTGTGCTTAAACATTTTCAGACAATTAAAAAGTGCTGTTATTGCCCAGGTTATTACAGTTTGTGAAGAGATAAAAGACAATTACTGCTCTCACACAGAAAAGAAAGTGTTTTTCACTTATTTGTTTTTGTCTGAGTCATAAGATTCATTTTGTGATCACAATTTCTAGGACAAAGCAAAAAATATGCAGAATAGCACTATTTTCTTCCAAACAGAGATGATATACAAATAAAATGAGAACACTTTGAAGCTTCTCCTAAGAGATATCACAGAACATATGCTACATATTTGTGAGTCAGTGGTTTAAAGAAACCACTAGTGCTTTTTACTCAGTCTTGGCTCATTTTAAATGTATTATTCATAGAGATATATTTACAAAATCACATACCTATTTTACTTAAATAAGAAAAAATATGTAATGCATAATTCAATTGAAGCACATTTACTATTTCTATTTTCATGTAATATTCTCTTTATTAACCTTTCTCTTTTATTAACCTTTCTCGTTCTCCTCAAAAAAGCCAAAGGTAGTTAATTCAAAAGATTAAGTGCCAATAAGTCTATGTTGGGATTTAGTCAATAAAACATGAAGAAATTAGTTGATGGTTTGTGAGAAGTCCTAGAGATTCACTGATAAAGTTATATTTTACTATACACTTTCTCCTATGTATCTATGACAAATAAGGCTACAATACAATATTATCCTTTAAAACTTAATCTTGAAACGTTAGTGGAAAAAAAGGTTAAAGGTTTCGTGTCTTTACATATTTAAATTTTTTCATGCTTTTCTAATTAAACACAAAGGTAAATTATTTGTTAGTAATAATTTATTTAAAAATATACTTTTGCAAGCTGTTGTACACATCATTTCTCCATTACTCTTTATGGCTGCGTTGACAAGAGCAATAAAGACAAATGATAATACCTATTAAGTTCCTGCTGCATGCCAGGAGAATTATATCTATTCTTCCCCAAGCTGTCTACGATAGGTATTTGCATTACTGTATAGATGAGGTCTAAGAGCCTGAGAGAGTATATTTGTCTTAATTTCATGACCTAAAGGTCATGAAATTAACATGAAGTAAGGTTTGGGTTTGTCTAAAGTTAAAGTCTGTCTTTTTTTTCTGTTAGCAAGCCCACAAATGCTAAATACTAGTCTATAAAAGGGATCAAGATGTGTTATTCAGATCTTGGTCCTGACTGATGGGTTGCCCTTAAGAGAGTTTGGACAGGAATTGGTAAATACATCATTGTTATAACCTTGGAGGGTTTTTGATTTTACAGATATCTGCATAGTAATAATAAATGGCAAGATTATTACAAAATTGCTTGTTTTCTTCAGCTCTAAATTCTTTATTTTATTGGCTTAAATAAACATATTTTAAAAAAACTGTAGTTTCTTAAGTAAGACATTCATATTATCACGTCTCCCTGATCTCATTTTACTATAGTCCATGGTATTGGATTTAATGTACCAACTGTATATATGTTGATTTTATGATCATGAATTGTCCAGATGTTATTTATGGAACTAGTGTACAATGTTTAGAAATACATCAGTTTTACTTTCATTATGTATGTTATTAAAGTTAACTTATTTAATATGTATGTTATTAAAATATAAATAATTTTATAATATGTATAAATACAAGCATAACTGAGGTTTTCTTTTACAGATCAAAATAAGTTACCATACCAGTTATAGATAGCTCTACCTACGAGAATGAGTTGCTACAAATTCCCAGGATATGAAGTCTCAACGTAGCTAACGTGTCACACAAAGAACACTGCCACATTAGAGAATAAGTGATTTTCTCTGTAGTTGAATGGTTGACTGTTTAGGGATATAAGCCTCAGAAAGGCTTGTTGACTATGTGCTCATGCAATAACTGCTTCCTTCTACCATTCTATGCAGTCTCTTCGTTCATGTGCATATCATGCTGTTTCCAGAATGACTGATGATAATCAATAACCAAAGACCATTAGCCATGTCATTTAAGTATTTAATATTTTCACAAGTCCCTGTACCACCTTTTATTACTAAAAAGTTGTATTTTTTAAATCTCTATATTGGTTTGAGAAGGGCAGTTTCAGAGATTGGCACTTGTTCTTATCCACTATGACATGCATTACCCCATAGACAAACGACCCAATGTGGATGTTATTCCAGCTGCCAAGTACATTAATCATACTTATACCTACCAAGTGGTTCTACTCACCCCACCTGAACACTGAGTCAAACGTTAGCCACAACTTTATGTATTGCCTAGATTTAATAAGCCACCACTCTAACAAGGGGAGGGGTTTGTCAATGTGATGTTTAGGTACTCTGGCTTTGAATGTCTGCACAGATTGCACACAGTGGATCATGCCTGTAGTGCCAGCACTTTGGGAGGCCCAGGCAGGTGAACTTCTTGAGTCCAGGAGTTCAAGACCAGCCTAGGCAACAAAGTGAGGCCCTATCTCTATAAAACATACAAATAATTAGCAGGGTGTGGTGGTGCACACCTGTGGTCCCAGCTACTTGGAAGGCTGAGGCAGGAGGATGGCTTAAACCCAGGAGGCAGATATTGCAGTGAGCTAAGATTGCACCACTGCACTCTAGCCTGGGAAAGAGCAAGACGCTATCTCAATAAAAATATAAATAATATAATATAATAACATAATTAATATAATATAAAAAATAAATGTCAGCACAGATCTTGTGTTTAGTAAACTTAAGAAGTCCTTGGTGGGGCATTTTCCCCCCTTATGCAAAGTGTTTTGGAGAAGTACAGGGGAAATTTTATAGCACATATTTGACTTTTGATTATTCTGTTTTGTTTTGTTTTTTTTCTTTCTGGTTAGAGATGTTAATAAGAGACTTTACTGGCAGCCTTTTGTTCCAGACACCTTATTCTCTAATAATCATCTTTAAAACTCTCTGCAGGTTGGGGTGCTTTGGCTGCCTCTCTAGTCTTGCCAGACATTATGGTCATTGAAACCTTCTGCTTTTTGGCATTTAAGTACCTGCATTTGGCTGCTATTACTTGTGGGGAGAGTTGGGGGAGGGACATCATTCTCCGTGCAAAAAATGGCCCAGATCTGTGACCTGCTGTCAGTCCAAGCCAGCAGATGAAGTCAGTAATAAACTTTTTAGTGGTGCTAAGTAGTGGTACTCTTCTCATTGATGCATTCCCAATGGCCTGGGTGAAGAATATATTTTAACCTTACATGTTGTATCTAATCTAGCATTCCCACTGCCTCAGTCTCTTTAGCCCTTCCACATCTATCTCAGTTTTCTATTGCTGTGCAATAAAATGTTACAAAGCATGCAGCTTATATTACGTAAAACAGTTCTGAAGGCCAGGAATTGGAGAGAATTGAGTGAGGTGGTTTGAGCCTGGGGTTTCTTAGAAGGGGGCAGTTAAGATATCAGCTGGCTCTGAAGCTAACTGAGAACTTAACTGAAAACCTGAGGGATTCACCCTAGGGTAGTTGTCTCACACCTGGGAAGTTAGTGCCAATGGTGGTCAGAAGGCTTTAGAGCCTCATCATGTGGAACTGTTCATTCTCTGCTGGAGTATCTTCCTGACATGGCAGCTGGCTTTCACCAAAGTGATCCATGTGAGTGTGCTGCAGAAGTTACAATGTCTTTTATAATCCAGCCTTGGAAGTCACATACTCTCAGTTGTGCCATATTCTGTTGGTCACATCTTGATACAATGTGAGATGAGACTACTCAAGGGACATAAATACCAAGAGGCAGACATCATAAGGGGCCATCCTGGAGACTGGAAACCACACTCTGCTTTCTGGACTGCTACATTCACATCTCTTCCACATCAAAATTTATTCTCCCCTCAAGTACTAAAAAAGTCTCATTTGTTAGCGTATCAGTTCAAATTCCAGAATTGCATTGTCTAATCACGTCCAATTGCAGAGGAATTTCCTACTGTGATTCCTTTAATGCAGATTCTCACGTGCGAGCTCTCTCAATCTGAAGTGTTTAAACTATTCCACAGTGATGTTTCATGTATATAAGGAGAAATATATTTTGTTTTCTAAAAAGTCTCTTGAACATTTCCTGTGATAGAACCAGAGAGGTTTCTGCAATCAGTAACTCATTATGTTTATTGTAAACTTAAAACAAGAAGAAGAAACAAACAAAAACCATTTGTAAGTAAAATTGTTGCAAATATAAACTGGTTTTAAGAGAAAACTCAAGTGAGACATAACAAATGGTTTCCAATATTTAATATGTGGCATCATGAATTAAGATTTCTTGTAAGTCATACAAAGAGTACATACAATTCTATGGGAAACCTTGGCATGAAGTATGAGCAACACAACAGCAAATAGGTGGTAGAATTTGTGACCCTTCACCTTTGAAAGCCTAAACTGGATCCCTTTCTTATACCTTATACAAAAATAACCACAAAATGGATTAACAATTTAAACATAGGATTTAACACCATAAAAACCCTAGAAGAAAGCACAGGCAATAACATTCAGGACATAGGCATGGGCAAGGACTTCATGACTAAAACACCAAAAGCAATGGCAACAAAAGTCAAAATTGACAAATGGGATCTAATTAAATTTAAGAGCTTCTGCACTGCAAAAGAAACTATCATTACAGTGAACCAGAAACCAACAGAATGGGGAAAAAATTTGCAATATACCCATCTGACAAAGGGCTAACATCCAAAATCTACAAAGAACTTAAATTTATAAGAAAAAAAATACAATCTCATCAAAAAGTAGGCAAAGGATATGAATAGACACTTCTCAAAAGAAGACCTTTATGCAGCTAACAAACATACGAAAAAAAAACTCATCATCCCAAGTCGTTAGAAAAATGCAAATCAAAACTACATTGAGATGCTGTCTCACACCAGTTAAAATGGTGATCATTAAAAATTCAGGAGACAACAGATGTTGGAGAGAATGTGGAGAAATAGTAAAACTTTTACACTGTTGGTGGGCGTATAAATTAGTTCAACCATTGTGGAAGACAGCATAGAGATTCCTCAAGAATCTAGAACTAGAAATATCATTTGATCCAGCAATCCCATTACTGGATATATACCCAAAGGATTATAAATCCTTCTGTTATAAAGACACGTGCACAGGGGTGTTTATCGCAGCACTGTTTACAATAGCAAAGACTTGGAACCAATCCAAATGCCCATCAATGATAGACTGGATAAAGAAAATGTGGCACATATACACTATGGAATACCATGCAGCCATAAAAAGGATGAGTCTTTTGCAAGGACATGGATGTAGCTGGAAACCATCTTTCTCAGCAAACTGACCCAAGAACAGAAAAGCAAACACTGCATATTCTCACCCATAAATGGGAGCTGAACAATGAGAACACATGGACACAGGGAGGGAAACATCACACACTGAGGCCTGTTGGGGGATGGGGAGCCAGGGGAGGGACAGCATTAAGAGAAATACCTAATGTAGATGATGGGGTGATGGATGCAGCAAACCACCATGGCAGGTGTATACCTATGTAACAAAGCTGCACGATATGCATGTACCCACAACTTAAAGTATAATGAAAATAACAACAAGCAAAAAAAAAAAAAAAAAAAAAAAAAAAAAAAAAAAAAAAAAAAAAAAAAAAAAAAAAAAAAAAAAAAAAAAAAAAAAAAACAAGAAACCCTAGATTTTTATGAATATGTATCAGCAAAAATAATATTGAAGGACCACACTCAACCAAATTGCCAAAATTTGGTTTAGAGTTCTGAAAACTAATGAAATAATGTTTTCATAGTAAATGGAAGATGATGAAAAAAATTAAATATAATTCACAGCATTCCATATATGCTTTAACATATGCTCAGGTTATGAAAAAATATTCTAAATTGTTGGTGCAAGAATGTTTTCATTCAACATTAATAAGTCCTTAAAATCACTTTTATTCTCATGAAATTTTGGTCATTTGATTTCACATTTTTTCTCTCCCTCACTCTCTCCTTTGTTTCATTCATTTTTAAATCTTCCTTCCAACCATCTCATCTTCCTTCTTTCCCTCCTTTTATCTTTCTCCCTCACTTACCCCTGTTTTTTTCTTTTCTTTTTTTTTTCTTTCCACATGTTTAAGAATTTGTTTTACGCTCAATTATATTTATACTTACCAGCCAGTTCGGAATAGGACATAAACTTGAAGTCAGAATAATAAAATTTAATTCTCCATGCAGCCACTTAGAGACATGCCTTGGGCAGTATATTTTATAATGTTTCTAAATTCCATTGTCCTACATTTGTAAAATGCAAAAATTTAAAGTACCTAACTCAATTGTTTACTAGAAGAGATGTAAAATAATTTATATGAAACACTAGCACATATTCTGATAAATAACATAAAGTCTTTATTATTGTTATTCTGTAACATATAAATGTTCTATGACATTTAACAATATCACTTTCCCTGATACTTGCATCCCTCTATAAATCTTTTCCACGGCAGAATTGTCCGTTTTGTAAGAGAATATACTCCTAGTAAACACTGTGCCAGTATAGATTCTTCTGAGCCTTATATTAGACTCAGTATGAGTCTAGAGTCTTCGGAGGGATTTTACAGTATGCTTCAGTTTATAAGGTTCATTTTTTCTCCTTTGTCTTTATAATGTGAACAATAAAGGTTAATATAAAAGACGTACTTATGGCAGAAGGCAGTAACATTTTGTACAAATGATATTATAATACTATTTTGAAAGAAGTAATTAAACTGCCTACACAGTAAGAGTATGGGTTGCAAATTAATCTTACAGATTAAAGAGCCCAAACACGTATTTACTCACCCTCCTCTGGATAATTTCTCCAAGTACTATCTGCATTCAAGATAAGACCTACAAACTGTAACATGTAGCAAATAGCTCCTATGCACATACTCTTTATTAACTGTGATTTATAATGGCAGTAATGTAATCCTTATTAGTAACAAAAAGAAAAATATTTCAAACAGAAAATTCTCAGGAAGCAGGTTTGTTCAAAATAAATAGTAAATTCTTTGACATGTCAAGTGAAATATTTTAAATACATAAAGCCAGATAGAAAATGTTTCACATAAATGCAAGTATTTCTCATAAATATTGTAAGACCAGAAGTCATTTCAGTAGAATAATATTTAATAACCTGATCAAATAATAATTATTCACTAGTGTTTAAGCTTTATTAATTTATGACTTTCTCTGTAGATTACCAAAATAGATATATACATGTATAATAAAAAATGGGATCTGTTTATTGAAATAATTTTCAATTAACATATAATTGCCAAATCAGCAAAACTGGTAAATAATAGTAGGCAAGTATGACTGTTGATCAAAATGCAATAACTCAATACCGTTCAGTAGACTGTTGTCCAATCTCTAAAGATTCAAATGCTAGTTAAAGCAAGAAAATAATATAATAATAGCAAAGAGAGTTATAACATTTCTGTATTGAAGTGATTATAATTTAGATAGAGAAGCCTTCTTTGTTACACATCTCTCATAGCCATCAGCAAGGGTCTGGTTCAGTATGCACACTTTGCATCTTTACTTTCAACACAGATAAATAAACCTCTTCACTGATCTTCATGGCATGATGTGTGGATCAGCTTTAAAGGCACACTGTCTATTTTTATGCATTATGGGATATCTGATTAAAAGAAGATGCTAATTTTGGAAAGTGTCACAGGTTCTCTTGCAAGGGTTCTGTCTGAGTCCGTTTTGTGTTGCTGTAACAGAATTTTGAGACTGAATAATTTATAAGCAAGAAAAGTTTGCTTGACTAAGAAACTCCAAAAGTACTATGCCCTGGGTTAATATCCTGGATGCAACTTTGCACACTAACCTCAAGGGTTGCAGAACACCCTGCTTTTTGAGGAAAGAGGACTCAACATGGGTAGTTTCATGCATTTCCTCTTTATTGCAAGATGTTGCATTCTCAGTAGATTTCTGCCCAAGAACTGAAAGGAAGAGGGCGAGAGCTGAGTGGTCAAGGCCATCTGGGGACCTGTCTTCCTGTATCTCCTGGAAGCAGGTGCTGAAATAAATTTATATATGCAGGAAATTTATTGTGAATGCTCATGATGTCAACACATTGAAAGAAAATGAAATGAATTGAAGGAGACATTGTGTAGTCCTGCAGTTAAAGCAATTCCTCTGCCCACATGAGACCTTTTGAAGCTAATAGGGCCTTTTAGAGTTTGACCAACTTTCAGGGAGAAGGTTGGGTCTTTATATCCTGGTGTCCAGAAGTCACTGAATATTAGTTAACTGAGAAAGGGAACATGAACAAAGGGCAGGTGATACTCTTCAGCAAAAACATTTCCTGAATAAGGCTCAGCTCTCAGATGACAACCTTCTGACCAGGCAGAATAATAAATCAGTATTAAATGAGAGGAGGCTTTGCTATCTGACTTGAACAGCAAAGCCTATATGAAGTCCTTTCCTTGTGCTACTTAGATCCACTTTCTTCATTTAATTCATGGGTACACCTATCTTAATACAGTGATCCTCTTTTCCTGCAGAAAAATTCTAAAAGAAATATTGGTGAAACAAGTGACACTCTATATTCCCTGCAGCTGAAACTGCAGGAAACTTTACAGAACGCAACACATTGTTTTCCTTCTCTGCCTCTGGAAATTCCCTTTACCCTTAGCTAGCCACACTTCTGTGATCAAAATGGCTCACCTGGTGGGATGATCAAGACTCATCCTTGGGAGTTTCAATCCTCGGTATAACATGCCCTTTTCAAGCCAATGGTGCTGTGCTTTTTCATTTACCACCAAAATTGGGGAAGAAAATTGTACTAGGCCATTTGCCTTGCTAGAATGCAACACCTGAGGCTGGGTAATTTGTAAAGAAAAAGAGTTGCATTTGGCTCACAGTTCTGAAGGTTCTATAAGATACATGGTGCCAATACCCACTCTGCTTTTTATAAGACCTCAGGAAGCATTCAATCATGGGGGAAGGCAAAAGGAAGCAGGCATATCATATGGTAAGAGAGGGAGCAAGGGAAAGAGAGAGGAGAAAGTGTCAAGTTCTTTTTAACATCAGTTCTCATGTGAACTAATAGAGTGAATACTCACTTATTACTCCTGGGAAGCCATCAAACCACTCATAAGGGATCTACTTCCATGGCCTAAACATCTCTCACCAGACCCCACCTACAAAATTGAAGATCGTGTTTCAGTATGAGATTTGGAGGGGATAAATATTCAAATAGTATCAGTAATTGTTAGGGATGATTAGCAAATACACTTATCCCTGTCCTACCTCCTCTCTTCCTAATAATTACAATTAAGTAACCATTCAGCGTGATGATTCATTGACTTGCTTGCTGAATTCTTGCCACAAGATGTGCAAAGTGACCAGACAAGAGCTATAATAGCTTAAAATTCGGTAGGATCATCTCTTGCATGGTCCTTAATGGAAATGTTCCTCTTTTGAGAAACAGGATTCTTTTTCTACAGAGCACAGAGTTATAAAGATAGAATCACAGATTCCTCCAGCAAGTCAAGGGAAATGATGGCAAGTGGGACAATTTCTGCATCTGTGTCTTGGTTACTGGACTTACGTATATACATTTTGGAATATAGGAGTGCATAATGCAATTGATTTAGCACATACACAGCATTCCAGACAATGATGACCCTCTTCATAGAACATTGTTACAAAACTGAACACTCAGCTACAGAAACATGCACCCTCAGGAAAGTTAACCCTCTGTCTACACTGCAGCGTCCCTAACTTGAGGAAATGTGCTATGACTTCAATAGACTGTTCACCACTCTCTTTGGTTGTTCCATTATTTTCTTGATCATGACTCTCTGGACAATATTTTTAAATGGAAAATGAGTGCCTTGATCTTTGCAATAGCATGGGAGAAGCTGTTTTGGTGAATCAAACACCCTGTGAGTCCTCAGTTGGGGGTACTGGTTAAGGGATTTTAGGCAAGAAAAACAAACTCAAGTGCAAAGTAAGAAGTGATTTCAGTGTAAATAAATTTCTATCCTATTTCAGGGTGGCAAAGTTCAAATTTAATCATTTTATCAGCAAAATCTGGCTTGTATCTTTGAGGAACAGTGCTATATTAGTTATTCAATGTCCCTTTCTCATTCTGGAAGATTAGACACTTGAAAGTGTTGTTTGCTTGATTACACTTGTCTTATGTAGAGGCTACAGCTTTGCCCCTTTGTATCATTTCATCTACCTAGTATTCCTCCTCTGGGTGACTAGTAACAGAACTGGGTTGGTATAAATTTACTGAGTCATTTTATTTGATAATTTAGTGTCTCTTCCAAAATGGTTGAACTCTGGTAAGCATTTAGATGCATAACAGCTATCTTAATGTTTTGTAACCATTACGGGCCCGTCCTCCTACAATCTAATATTTTCATTTTCTGTCTTCCAATCTTTTTCTTCCAGGCCTCTGACCAGGCCAAGTGTTTGCAACAGTCTGTGCATTTGGATGTATTCCAAACTTGCGCTACTTTATCTTCCACACAAAGTGGACATAAGGTGCACTGCCCAAATTTCTGTCCTTTGAAGACTTGCCCCTTGTCAGTGTATTTAATTGTTGTTCCTGAAAGGAGCTGTGGCACAGGCACCATCCATTTTCAGCTTAATTAATATTAAATTAAATTATTTAATTTACATTTAATGTTTTCTGTGACCTAGTGAATATATGTCTGCCATACCTTTTTTAACCTAAATAACTGCCATGCCTGGGGTAGAGCTTCTGCTTTCTCAGTAAAGCTGTGTGGGTCAAGAGAGCTGTAGACCTCTCACCTGCTCTTTCTTGGAGTAGAGCTTCTGGGTCATGCAACAGGAAAAGACGAAGAACGTGTGCAGCCTTTCTGTGTGTAGGAATGGGAAATACCATAGACCTTGACTGAGATCTGAGGGGAGAGGAAGACCTGCTTAGTACCTCTGCATTATTGAGCTGGATCTGGGGAGCAGGTCACAGCTCATGCCAATGACTACAGCTGCTTTAATTAAAACTCAGTAGGTTGGGCCAGGTGCGGTGGCTCACGAATGTAATCCCAGAACTTTGGATGGCTGAGGCAGGTGGACCACCTGTGGCCAGGAGTTTGAGACCAGCCTAAACAACATGGTGAAATCCCGTCTCTACTAAACAAATAAAAATTAACCAGGCATGGTGGTGCATGCCTGTAGTCCCAGCTACGTGGGAGGCTGAGACAGGAGAATTGCTACAATCCAGAAGGCAGAGGTTACAATGAGCCAAGATCCCACCTCTGCACTGTAGACGGGGCAACAAAGCAAGACTGTTTCTCAAAAAAAAAAAAAAAAAATCAAATCAGTAGATTTTCTTGAATAAAAATTTATTTATATTCTATAGTCCCTTAAAAAATTTTAAGACTTCAAATATTTATTTTTTTAATTTTTTTATCAGTTATAATTGCTTTGCTTAGGAGAGTGTTTGTGGAGTTCTCATTGCCTCAATTCTAGAAGCCACCTCACCTAAAGTATTTTTACAGATGTTTTTAAAAAATAAAATTCGTTTAGAAAATATGTATTCCTATTTTATATTTCTGTGATGTGTTTTGGGAATTTCAATAAGAAAATATTTATAGAAATTTTTCTTATAAGTTATTCTGAAAACTTCAGCTAGTGTATAGCATTTGATGTTAAATTACCACTATGTAGAATAAATCCAGACCAGAGTGGGTGTTAATAGATTATCTTACACAAACTTAGTTCATATGTAGGAATCAGAGAATGACAATTTCAGTAGCTGGAAAGTGGGTTTTATATATATAAAGAAAGTTCAGTAACAAGCAGACAGATAATAGAAAAGAATTAGCCAAAGCATCCAACAGAGGAGCCCGGCAAGAATGTTATTCAAGAAACTAGAGGACAAAGGTAAATTACAGTCTGCTTGAAAAGGTCAAGATATGAAGAAAGAAAGATAGGAAGCAGAATTTCAGCTGGCTTATGGGAAACAGATGAAGACAAAACTCACAATATCATAAAAGTAATGTTTTTTAAAATCATGTGAGAGGGGATCTGCACATGATATTGAGTGCCTAACATTGTTTAAGTCTAAAAGCAAAACTGAAAGAAGTGTTTCTCATGGATGACAGACATTTCTCAAGTTAGGGAGTCTGCAGTGTGGACAGAAAGTTAACTTTCCTGAGGGTGGGTGTTTCTATTTGTACCAAAACTTTAGAGCACAACATAGGGGAGGCATAAGGTTCAAATAAAATGAACATTCCCTGAAAGAAACAAAATATATCAGAAATTTCTCTGTATACATATGGCATTTGTTCATATTTCAACTCAAATCACTCACTCCAGAATGACTTTACCAAATTCTCAGACAAGTTCAGCTATTCTTCTTATACATGCTTATAATATGCTGCTTATTTCCTTTTATCCCTTATTACGGTTTGAGATGTTACATTTGTGTGAAATTGATTAATGCCAGTCTCCTTCACTAGGCTATAGAAGTAAACTGTGTTTTCAAATAATTGGTGTGATTGTTTGAATGCCAGGATTTTACCATAAAGAACCATTTCCTGACTTTACATTGACTAATACATCCACCTTGTTATTTTCTGTCCAGCTTAATATTTTCTCATCCACATACCTCTTACTTATATGAGGTACTTGCACAAGCTGAACCCCATCTGCAGCTTGTCCTATGGTCTGCTCATCTCAATAGTCCTGATATCACAAAGCCATATAAATATGTATTCACTGGTAGCAAAAATATATTTAATTATTGACCAGAATTCAGTAGCACATTCATGAAGTGTCGGGCTACCATGTACTGAAACATACAATTTGAAAATAACCAAAAAAAAAAAAAACCAGCCTTAAAATCCATGAAATTTCTTCCCAACCAGAGATGCTTTAATTCAGTCAGCCTAATAAAAGGAGTTTGCTGGCCAGGCGCAGTGGCTCATGCCTGTAATCCCAGCACTTTGGGAGCCTGAGGCAGGCAGATCACGAGGTCAAGAGATTGAGACCGTTCTGGCAAATACAGTGAAACCCCGTCTCTACTAAAAATACAAAAAAATTAGCCGGGCGTGGTGGCACGTGTCTGTGGTCCCAGCTACTTGGGAGGCTGAGGTGGAAGAATTGCTTGAATCCAGGAGGCAAAGGTTGCAGTGAGCTGAGATTGAGCCACTGTGCTCCAGCCTGGTGACAGAGCAAGACTCCCTCAAAAAAAAAAAAAAAAAAGGAATTTGCTGTTCAGATGTCACTGAAATTGTTCCAAGTTTGTGTTTTGTCTTAATAATATGCTGACAGTTTTTCAGTAAAGATGATTGGCATGTTGAGAGAAATTATAAAAATTTTAATAATAAAAATGTTTAATAATTTAATAGATAATGAAAGCATTCACTCAGTCATAATAAGTTACGTTTTGAATGCTTTGTAACTGAAAATATATGCAATTGAATTTATTCTTATTTTTATTTCAGAAAAATGTTTAGGAAATTTTTTGTAGTACTTTGGTATTTTTATATTAGTCCTTCTCTTAAGTTATTAGGAGCGAGGGCAAAAAAGACCTTTGCAGAACCAGATCATGTTCATATTTTTCGTGGTCTATATCCAAGTCTGTTATGTAATTTTTGATTCAAATAAAATTGCCAAAAGCCAACAAATACCAATGTAAATTTTTCCCAAAATTGAGACTAAATTTTTCTCACCTTTATTACCACTAGGGATTACCCAGATTTTCCCATGTGTGATTTTGTGGTACAGGACACAGAAGCATTCTAGCACATGATGACATTGTAAGTATCATCGAGCATTATTACACACACGTTTGCACGTTACCCACAGATGTGCACAGGGCTGCACATCTAAAACTACAGGTAAGAAAGCTAAAAACACACTTTACATATCCCTGTGATGTGGAATACTGAAAAGCATTTTACAATACATATTTTTGTAATAAGAGCTTAAGTAATCAAGCATTACTGAAATACATCGTTAGAGATGATCTAGGGAGAAGTCTTTGCAGTAGCTAGTCACATTTCTTCTTAGATCTTTAAAAACTCAATTGACCTGTAAGATCACTAGAAAGTCCATTTATTCTCACCATGTCACTTAAAACCTGTCCTCATTTTACTGACACTAGCTAGTTGTGATTTAAGTGTCAGACAACTGGAAGAGAGCACAACCTGCTTTGCATTAAAAGTCAATTACATACTTCACTCCAATTAACTACTTCCAGGAAAATGATAACGATGACAAAATGATAACGATACTGCTTTAACTCTTTCATACTTATTTCTACATTAAAAAACATTTCCAATAATACTGACAGGTAAAATAACTTTTCTCCATTTTGAAATGACTAAATTGAGACTTAGAGCAAATATATGCTTTTTCCAGTCATGTCATATCATCAGTGTGGGAAGAAGCCCAGGCCCAAACCAAGGCCTTTGGATGTTTACAGAATTAATGACTTTTAGATCAGAAATTTCAAAGTGTCAAATCTAAGCATTTAAAATAACAAATCACTATTTATTATGAATCTACTGTGTGATAAGGAATATAACACATAGTATATGCATAGTGTAAACTAATTCCCACAAATAACTCTATGCCACAGATACTATACACACACACCCACACACATACATAAACACACACACACGGAGGGGTGGTGCTATACACCTATATCTATATCTAATATATATGTGACAAATACTTGGAATCTTGTTCCAAGTCAATTAGCCAGTAAACAGCAGAACAATAGGAAATGACAAATCAATAACATATTAGTACATCAAGAACTATTTCTGTGGAAATCCTATTTTATTAATAAATTTATTGAATTTTATGAACTACTCAGCCCTAGGATTTTCCCTTTGGTACACATACTATCTAGTAAGTACAATTTTTAATAAAAGCTGTTTGGAATTTATTCTCTGCCTCCTGAGGATTATACTCAATAAAACGTAAAAACCATTTGTTTTACTATTTCTTGAATTATTTTATTCTATGATACTTCTTGTCATTTCTTTGAATTAAATACGTTCTGTATCTCCAAGAATTCCTTCTCCCAGACACTTAGTATGTAGGACTGTTTATCATTGCTTTTTCCATTACATTGATGGTATCAAAGTACAGTGAGAGCAATGTACCTGAATGAAGGAGATGGGAGTCCAAAAATGGCATTTCGCTATGCATGCCATTACTACAGCAGCTCTACAGAAAATGTATTCAAGTTCAGATTGTTACCCTATCACTTCCTAGCTTCATGTCAATGGACCTTTAGTTAATTTAACTATGCCTATAAGGCTTATAGGATTGTTGTGACTTGTAAGAATAAATAAGAGTAAAACATGTAGTGAGCACAATGTTCAATACATAGTATAGCTATTAAACAAATATGTTACTATTATAATTATGACATTGTGTACATGTAATTATCTTCATTTATATCTAATGATATTTAGAAATATTACAAAAAATGTATGTACTAGAATTACCTACTTCCAAAGAGAATTTGAAAATCTGCCATCATGTACTTTATTTTTAACTGAAGTAAAAGATAACACCTATTAAATACCACAGTAATTTACTATAGCCTTTTGATGTCAATATCATTTTAAACAAGTGATTCTTAAATATAAACTCTTAGGAATAATTTGTTCTGACAGCTTCCTGTGTTTTCGATAGTTTACTATATATTGTTTACACATTCTACTTCAAAGTCAACTTTGATAGTTTCATTGGAAGCTCTTTCTCTTCCTCCTCTCTATTATTATCTTCCTCCTCCTGTTTCTCATTGATATGGTTAGGTTTGTGTCTCTGCCAAAATCTCATCTTGAATGGTAATCCCCAGGTGTTTAGCAAGACACTTGGTGGGAAGTGATTAGATCATGGGGGGCAGTTCCCCTCATACTGTTCTCATGATGATAGTGAGTGAATTCTCATGAGATCTGATAACTTTATAAATGGTAGTTTTTCCTGCACTGGCACACACTCTCTCTCGCCTGCCACTATATAAGGTGTGCCTCTTGCTTTTCTATTATGATTGCAAGTTTTCTGATGCCTCCCCAGCCAGGCAGAACTGTGAGTCAATTAAACTACTTTTCTTTATAAATTACCCTGTCTCAGATATGTCTTCATAGCAGTGTGAAAACGGACTAATACACTCACCTTCCTCTTGATCCTCTTTTTTATCTCTCCACCTTCTGCTGCTTCTCCTCTTTTTCTCCTCTTTGCCTAGGCATCATCATCTACTAAGTTATTAAAAATTAAAATCTTGATATTTTATTTGAATTTGCATCCACACTTGACCAATGTTCATCACTTAAGGTGTTTATTTCTGTTAAGAGGTCAGCATCTTTATAACTAGCTTAAATTAAATGCTATGGGTGTGAAATCTTAAAGAAAAGCTAACAACATTTATTTCTGGAATATTGAATAAAGATTATATAAATTCATGGATTCATCATATTCATATCTTAGATTCTCCATCAACAAACATAACAGTAAACAAAAACAGACATTCGTATTAAGCAATGGCTTAGTTACAAGACTAGTAAATTCCCTATTCGTTCTCTTTTTAAATAATTTTATTCTGATACTTCTTGTGCTTTTGTACTGATTTTTCTTTCATACTAAAGATTTCTACTCTATTTTTGAAAATCTAGGTATGTTTTAAATAAATGTCAAAAAATCACCAACACCTTAGATATTGAGAATACAAATGCACCGTAACTTTTATTTAGAGTTCATAATTCAGTGGCAATAAGTATTCTATATGAATGCACACATACAGAAGACAGATGCAAAGGTAAGACAAATACCTTCATAGACAAAAGTAAAAAATATTTGCTATAGAAATTATGATTACTATGATGAATAAATGCTTGCATGTGATTCTAGCACAGGGAACAGAATGTGTAAACAGCTAAGGTAAGAAATATTCTAATAACTCAACTTGTATAATATGTCTGGAAATTTGACTATTTAAAAGTCTGAGAAGACAGATTCTAAAACTGAAGCAAGCAGGTAATAGAAATGGAACTTCTCCTTCACCATGATATAGCTTCTAAGATTTATCCTGCGGATAATTAAAAGTCATTGTTTGATTTTAGATTGATGATATTTAATTACAAATAAGGTTTTTCAATACCTCTAAAACTTTAGCATAAAAATCAGCCACAGAGGACTGACAGGGGGAAAGCCAGAAATACCCACTGAAAGTCAAACTGTATTATAAACCAGGTAAAAAATCATGGCCTGAGCAAAGTTAATGTTGGCAGAAATGGAAAAACAATATATGATTCACATATTCATTACGTGGAATTTTTAGGTTTTGGAAATATGTGAGGGGGTATGATGGAGAAGTTACATAAACATACATGTCTCATTTGTTCAGAGTAAGGGGTTGTGGTATCAATCATGATGATTATAATAAATGAGAAAAACAAATTGGAAACAATATAGTATTAGGAATTTGATGTTGGAACTGCGGAGTTTTGGGTGTCTCTGGAATCTTTCTAGATAGCAGGGAGATATTCTGAAAAACAGACCTGGTCTTTGGAAAGACATCTGGCCTGAGATGATCAGTTGAAAGTTACAAAACAAAGATTACAAATATTGCCACTGTAGTGAATGATATCTGCAGAGATGATGCAAAAAGCGAAAACAGAGTCTAGGATAGAATGCTGGGGAAAGTATCAGAGAATATTTAAGACAAATAATTGTCTTCCTCCTTACCACGCATCTTTATTTTTTAATGTAAATTTTATCTGAGGACAATTTTCCCTGTAGCAGTATTATCTATAGGCTATTCATTCTCTCATACTTTAATAGAACAGAAAGGAGACAACATAAAAGAGAGAATGGAAGCTTTCCATCTATTATTTCATTATCTATCTTTCCACTGTTTTGCAGACAATTAATTAAATAGCACATCTTTTTGTTTTTAGGGTCATGCCATTCACCTAAAACACTTTTTTCTTGAATCTAGTAATTAAAATAAAATAAATAACTATTATGGAATATTCATTCTTGTATAATCACTATAACATCTCTTAAAATTTATACTGTCTTTCAGTCTGTCAATTTTTACTTTCTTGCTTCGTTCAATACCTCAAGTAACCAAGAACATGAAATGTATAACTTAAACCTCTTTGGTCTAAATACCCCAATCCATGACCTTCTTGATTTTTTTTTTTTTTTTGTCACTTTGCTGACCTAAGCCTAAAATCAATTTCATATTCAGTTATCTCATCTAATTTCTAGCTGATTAAGAAATTGTTGTATAACCATCTAACTTAGCAGCACAATAGCTAAGAAATATATTTCCAAACCTAACACTGTCCTCCTTTTTTTTTTTTTTTTTTTTAGCAATGCCCTTAACCTCATATCCCTCTCTAAACTTGTTTCTCTTCTGTTTCACTTCTCTTGAGAGAGTAGACTCTACTGCCCTCTCTATGTCTCTACTTCCTCCCATGCACTCATAGATCTACAAAGAGTCTGGCTCCAGTCCCATACCTCTAAAGAAACTGCTCTTTAGAATTCAGCAATGTCCTGCTGGGGCGAAAGACTTTGATGAGGTTTGATGTACCCATGCTGACAGAGCAAAGGTATCTCTTTTTCTGAGATTTGCTATGAGGATACCACTCACTTCTCCTTGACTAGAAACATGCAAGGCCCTTAGAAACCAGAAACATTGAACAGATTTCCTCATTTCACATACATTTCTATCCAATCTACATCCAGAAACACAATTTAAAAAATGTAATTCTTGCAAATGGAGCCTACTAAATATCAAGGAAAACTGTTCCAACCATGAGTGTGTAAATTATAAGCAACACGTAAATCTTAAAAACAGAATCTATTTCTACAACCCACATGCAAAGACCATGTACTTTTGGATCTGCTAAGGAAATCTTATATACTGTATAGATAAGCTTACCTTACAGTGATGTTAGCCCAGAAAAAAAAAAAAAAAAAAGCTGAAATGATAGATTTTTCTTTTTTTTTTTGCTTTAATCAAGTTGTTTTATTTTTATTTAAATACACATGAGTTAGTTTTGAATAATCAATATATCTACCTTAAAAATTTGTTTCGAAAATTAAATGAGATAAAATATATTATTATATTTTAGTTTGCAAAAAATTAAATATGGTTTTTGTTAAAGCACAAACTACCAACAAAATGTCTTACTCAGTCAACAGGTGAATTTTAATTACTATTTTAAAGGGAAAATGAGCAATTTATTTTAGAGAATAGAATCTTAATATGTCAGCTGAAATGAGAACTTGGGGTAGATAGTTTAAAGAGAGAGTGGTAATGTTTGAAATGAGCACTTTTAAGACATTTAAATAAAATGCATTTAAATTGCTTACCCATAATATTCAAAAACACAAATAATTAACAATTATGTATCAGGATTATGTTATTCTTTAAAGCAATGTTTAATACAAAATGAAGATTATATGTAAAACATGCAAGTTACAAAACTAATTATTTGGTTTGTTTATTTTTGAGTTTTATAAGAATGACATAATTATATAGGTAGCCTCCTAGAACTTCCAAGATAATTTTTAAAATCCATCCAAGTTATTGGTTCTAGACATAATTCTTCCATTTGGACTTTTACATATTATCATGGTAATTTTATCATAATTTATCCATTTGTCATGCAGATAGACTTTGTGTATGCATACATTTTTAAAAATTAAAACAAGCGAAACTACTATGTATATTCTTGTACAGATCTATGAGCACACAAATTCAACAGTTTTTCCAGAGCTTATAGTGAGAAACAGAAATACTAGTTTACTAGATAATTTTTGTTTTATCTGGTCAACATCAAATAGTTTTCCAGTGTTGGTTAATAATTAATGTACACTGTCATAAGCAATCTTTAATCATATTGTGTCTAATATTTTTACCAATCAATAAGTAAAATGCAGTTCTCATTTTGTCGTTAATTTGTATTTTCCTGATTCTGTAACAAGCATAATTTTCTGTATATATTGAGTTAGGTACCTAGTCTTCTGAAAAATTTCTGCACATCTTATCATATTCTGTCTTATTGTTATTTTATTTTAAACATTTTAAAAGATTATATACTAATCTATGTTCACCTTTTTGTATTCCTATTAACTTCCTCCAAGGAGCTTGTCTTTTCACTTTTGTTATGGTGTTTTTCAAATTAGCAAATGTTTTTAATTTTGTCATGAAATGCATCAATTTTTTTTTTAATAAAAAGTTGAGGGACATGCTAGAACTATTTACGTTCTTATTTATTTAGGATGCTTTCATATATTATTAACCATTCTTATTTATTAAATAAACTTTGGCTATTGTTGTTCATTTGTACTTGCAATTACTGTTTTAGTTTCAGCTTGCCACATTTCTCATACAACCTACTGAATATTTATTTGAAATTATAGTAAATCTATAGGCTAGTTTGAAAGGAATACATGCCTGTACAATAAAGACATTTCCTATGAATGAACATAGATAGATCTCCAATTATTTGTTTTATTTAATGTTTTCAATAAAATGTTACCAATTTCTGCACAGAAATCTACATACGTTTTGTCAAAATTATTCTCAGTTACTTAAATTATTGGTACTGTGAGTGGGTTTTATTTAAAAATCCAGTTTTCTAATTTTAGGCTACTGTTTGAGAAATAGATTATCTATCTATACAAAGTTTAAATATTTATGAAATCATTCAGTATTCTGATTTTTCTTGAGTCACTTTGTAATTTTTACTTTCTTTAGGATTTGACAATCTTGTGTAAGTTTTTCAAAAAATATTGATATCCAGTTGTTTGTAATACTTTAGTCTCTTAAATAATATCTGACTCTAGCATGCTTTTAGTCCTACTATACTGTTAAGAGTGTGCCAACTTCTCTTCCTCTCATTGTTTCTTGATCATTCTTTTAATGTATTAAATATTTGTCCTCAAAGACCCAACATCTTTACTTTTTAAACTTTGTGTGTGTGTGCTTGTGTGTGTGTGTGATTGCACATATTTCCCACCCTTCCTTATTTCCTCTTTCCCTCTCTTTCTTCCTTCTTTTTTCGTGTAATAAAGCATACAGGGATAAAATGCATATTTCAGAGGTATTCACTATGAAGATTGATCTCAAATTTAGTACACAGTGTAATTGTCACACAGGCAATGAAATAAATAAGAAATTAATGCCTCAAACATGCCCCTTGTGCTCCTGCCAAGAGCCTCTTTGCCCTGGTTGAGTTCCTTAAATTCGGAAAGATGGGCTGACATCAAATTCTTCACCTGCTGGCCCTAGGCGCTGTCCCCACAGCAGTACCGCCTTGGCAGTTCACCTCAAGGCAAGTCTTCTGAATTAAACTTGGCTCCTACTACAGTAGTTTCTGTGCATAATTTTAGGAGACGGCACAGTTTTGGCGACCTCTCCTTCATTTGTGAGACCTGTGAAGACTGAAGGAGAATTCATTCTGCAAGGGCAATTTCCTCAGTGCCATAATGCTAAACGCACTGCTATACTGTTTGCTATTAAAGAATATTTTGATCTTAAGGGAGGCAGTACATCATCATTCTTTTAAGAAAGCCTTTGAAGTGGACCACTTAGATTTGATATAAGTTGCACCATGTCTTCTTGGAAAAACTGCAAATTATGTTCTTGAACCTCAGCTTTCTTATCACTAAAATAGGAACAATAACAGCAGCTGTGACATAGGGCTGCTATATAGATTAAGTAAAAAACAATTGCAACAGTATAATAATATAGGGAATGTGGCAATCAGTATAGAAGTAGTTGCCATTATTATTTCATTTAAAATAAACATTTAAGTTTTTTAGCCCTGGGAGACACCTTTCACAAAAACAGCTTGGACTTAATATAATGTACTGCAGAATGAATGAACCACTACCACAATTATTTTCTTATTTAATTTTCTGACTAATTCAAAAATTCTGTCCTCTTATAAAACTGTTACGGTTGTAATTATCATTTTCTTGTCAATGACAGTTTGAAAATGCTGACATTAGTAATCACAATTTGTCATTAAAATGTTTATTTTAGAAAAGTGTCAGAAATTAAAGTCAAAGTAATAAATCCATGTCTCCATAAATGACAGTATGGCATAAAATTTTAAGATGCTAGGCATTTTTATTGTATTTTAATCTGTTGCTTTTGAAATGCTTAAAATATATCAAATAATTTTTTTCAGTAAATAAATTGAAGATAAAATAAATTATACTATATTTTCTTCCTTTATCTGTAGTTATCCATATTATGTCATTGAACTTTTTTGAATAAGTATAAAAATTAGGTAAAGGATCAAATAAGGAATAATAGGACAATTGTTTAACAAAATGATTTATGAAATATACATTTAGAATTTTGATTTTAAAATTACCTTTCAGTTATAGTGCATGTGTTGTCTGAATTAGCTTACATAAATATTTCAGAAATTGACTGAATCAGACACAGTTAATCAACAGTATTCAGATAACTACGTTTTTGTGTTCTGAATATTTCCAGATGGTGCTTATTACTGCATAATACACATGATTGTATCTCATACTCCTAGTGTATTTTCTAGAGGTTAATAATAATTCAGAAGATTAATATAAACTGTAACACCTTTATTAAATATGAAAATTTAATTCTGCTATTCTCCCTTTATTTGCAGAGATATTACAAAGTACAATATGTCCAAACATATTATCTCTTCTTTTGCTTATTTCACAAGGTGAAAGGAATGTTGCTGTTCTAAAATTTTTAGTAGAGAGGCATATTTAAATAATTTGAGCTCATCTCATAAACCATCAAAGATAGTAATACTGGGCATGATTTATAGCAACCAAATAAACTATTGTTTTAATAATAGAGTGTCTTTCAAGCTGTAATGTTTGATTATCAAGAGCCATTTTGTTTTGGGGGTGTTTGTGTGAACGTGTTTGAACTAAGCATCAAACATTAGAATTGCATTGATATCACTAACTTTTAAAGCAATTTCATTGTGACTTACAAAATACAGAAGACTGTAATAGAATCTAGTGGAAATAATCTCTGGCCATAATCTATGTGTAGACATGAGTTACCATTTTTACTACATTTCACAGTAAATTCTCCATTTCATTCATTCATAAATAACCTCATAAGAATTCATAAATAACCTCATAAGAAATTCTTAAATTCATAAATAGCCTCATAAGAAATTCTTCCTCTTTCTTCTAATGAAGCAATGTGGTAGATATGCAAAGAATGAGATTGCAAGAAATAAATGAAATGGCCAGAAAGCAAAGGGGAACAATTGCCAATTGTCATTATTAACTCTATTGGGTGTTTCCAGGTCTGAGCCAGTAATTGTGATAACCAAATATGTAGATACAGCTACACAATATGCTACTCAACTCAGATCACCATAATTTATATGTAACTGCAAGGTTTTGCAAATTTAGCTTAAAATTTTCAAATGCAAGGTAAACTATAGTGTTATTTTGGGACATGATAGTAAATATTGCAAAATGAAATTTTATCATTTTGTATGCAATTACTTTGGTATATGAGATTTCTTTGCAACATAAATACATAATAGGGGCCAGGTGCTGGCCCCTATTTTAGCACTTTAGCAGACCAAGGTGGCCCCCAGCACTTTAGCAGACCAAGGTTGGTGGATCACATGAGGTCAAGAGTTCAAGACCAGCCTGGCCAACATGGTGCAACCCTGTCCCTACTAAAACCACACACACAAAAAGAAAATGAGCTGGTGTGGTGGTACACACCTGTAATCTCAGCTATTCAGGAGGCTGAGACAGGAGAATTGCTTGAACCTGGGAGGCAGAGTTTGCAACAAGCGGAGATCATACCACTGAACTCCAGCCTGAGTGCCAGAACGAGACTCTGTCTAAAAAAAAAAAAAAAGGATATACGGATATACAGCCCTACTATAATTGTACTGATGCCTTATAAAGTTTAGCTACTCTAATTTTAAATGTATGGAATTTTTTTTTAGAACTTGAAGAATCTCTCAACTCTACAGGTTTAAGAGAGCAAAACTTTGCACTACACAAATGCAATGGGAGAGCTAGAAGAATTAAAAACTGAGATAAAACCAAAAACAGTAACTTTTTCACTTCCTGCTAATTTCCACATTCATATGTATATTTAAATGATACATTACCTATTATAAAACAAATGCAAGTAATTTCTAGGTTGTTACTTAGTTTGAATTATTGATTCCATAAAATTTCTTCTATTTCTGAAGAATGAAGTGATATTTCTAACTATAGTAGTAACATTTGACCTTTAAACCTATATATATAATAGCAATGTACCAAAAAAGAGGTCATAAAGGCAGGTCTTTCTTATTCTTTTTCATTAAAGTATATGTATGAGACTAGGAAATTTTTAAGCAGATAACTATCTGTGGCAGGTATCCATGATGAAGATAATTACTTACAATCAGTTACAGAATACATGAGAAACAAGAAACACAAAACTGTCACTTCTTAATCTCAGTGAATAAGGCTCTTTTATGTTCTGGGTAATCCAATTGATTGGTTTAAGAAGAAGTTACAAACATGGAGTCACAGAGTTTCTCAGAGTTTTCAGGGATTACCAATGTTACGGGATCTGAGATAATAAAATTGCAAATTATTTTCTCACTATTAGACTTATTCCTAATTGGTGAGCCAATAATACAACTCTGACAGGTGCAACTGTGCTCTCTGATATCTTTTACGAAAGTAAAAATAGCCATTTCACCACAACTAAACATTGGAATTGTTCAAGTGTATAAACAAAATATGATTTATTAGAATATGCCAAAGTGGTTATAATTAACTCTTAACAATTTTTATGTGAAACTAATCAGTCTCTTTACTCTAGAAAAGTTATTGTCCAAAGATAAAATTTTTATTGGCATAACCAGTGCATATATTTAGTTAACCCTTCCATTTTGGTTCAAAATTGATATTTATTTTCCAAAATTTATTATAGTAAAATTTGTATAAAAAATAGGATTTCCTCAATTTAACAGTACCATTTGATAAGTTTTAAAAATTGTTTAAAATTATGTAACCTCCACCTTAATGAGCTAAAACTTTTCCACTGATTATTATGCTGTCAAATATTTTTTCCAATCTTTCTGAAAGTAACCATTTATTTGCTATCTGTAACTAATAGTTTTGTCTGAATACTTTTTATATAAATGGAAGAAACATTTATATGCGATCTTCTGCATTTGACTTATTTTTTCTTATAATATTATTATAATTTATTCATATTGTTGCTGTATCAATAGTTCATTTCTTCATATTGCTGAAACATATTCCATAATTTGCATATAGTCAATTTCTTTATCCATTCACTATCTGATGACCCATCACATTATTTTTAGTTCTTGACAAATACGAATAATGCTGTTTTGAACTTCACATAAAGGTCTTTGTGTTAGAATAGCTCTTCATTCATATTTGAAAATGTCCTAAGAATGAGAGTGCTGTACTACATAATAAATTAAGTTATAACTTTTAAATATTAACTTAAAAATAACTAAGAATGAATTTAATTAAAAAGGTAAAAGATCTCTACAAGGAAAACTGTAAAACACTGGTAAAATAAATTGAAAAGAATATAATAAAATGGAAAAACATCTCATGTTCATGAATTGAAAGAATTAATACTGGAAAATGACCATACTACAAAAATGAAGCTACAGATTCACCTACCAAAATATTAATGACATTCTGCATGGAAATAGCAAAGGAAAAAAAAATTTTTAATTTATATTGAACCACAAAAGACCCCAAATAATCAAAGCTAGCCCAAGCAAAAAGAACAAAAATGAAGGCATTACACTACTACTTGACTTCAAAATATACTACAAAACTGTAATAATCAAAACCTCCTCGTGCTGACATACAAACAGACAAATAGACCAATAGAATGGAATAGAGAACCAATAAATAAATCCACATATTTAGAGCCAGCTAGCTGATCTTCAACACAAATGCCAAGAATATATATTGCAGAAAAGGCAGTATCTTTAACAAATTTTATGTAGAAAACTGGATATTCACATGCAGACAAATGAAACCAGACCTCTATCTTCCACTATTATACAAAAATCAACATAAGTGAATCAACGTAAAGTGAATTCAAGACTTTAATGTGAGACATGAAACCATGAAACCACTATATCAGAAACAATAGACCGAAAAACAGACTCAAAAACTATGAAACCACATTGGGGAAATGCTTTAGGGTATTGGTATAGGAAAATATTTTATTAAAAAGACCTAAAAAACACAGGCAACCAAAGCAAAAATAGACAAATGGGACTATATCAAACTAAAGTTTTGGCACAGCAAAGGAAAGAATAGAGTGAAGAGACAGCCCACAGAATCAGAGAATATATTTGCAAAATATGTGTAAGAAACTCAAACTACTCAACAGAAATAATAATAATAATAGTCTAATTTTTAAAAATGAGCAAAAGAATAAAAATCTTTCTAAAGAGGACAGACAGGACCAAGAGGTGTATAAAAATACTTTTGCTTTTGTTGCTTTGGTTTCAGTGTCATACACAATTAATTATTGCAAAGACCAATATCAGGAAGTGTTTATCCAACAGTTTTATAGTTTCTAGTCTTAGGTTCAAATATTCCATCAATGTTAAGTTGACTTGTTTTGTCTATGGTGTAAAATAGGGTCCAATTTCATTGTTATGCTTGGAGATACTGAAGTTTCCCATCACCATTTGTAGAAGAAATTGTCCTCTTCATATAATGTGTTAATGGCACCCTTGTTGAAGATAAGTTCAACCATATTTGCATGTGCTTATTTATGGGCAGTCTATCTGTTCCACTAGTCTATGTGTTTGTCTTAATACTAGTTTCATACTGCTTAAATTACTAGTTCTTTATTATATATTTCAAATTCAGGGTGTTTGATGCTTCCATCTTTGTTTTTTTCCAAGATTGCTTTGGCTATTTGAAGTCTTTCCTGGTTCTATATGAATTTTAGAACTGCCTTATCTCTTTATGCAAAAAGGTCATTATAACAGTGATAAGCATTTCAGGGACTCTATAGATAGCTTTGAGCACTGTGAACATTTTAACAATATCAAATTTTCCAGTTCATAAACACAGGGTATCTTCCATTTATTTGTGTCCTTCCATTTCTCCATCAGTGTTTTATAGTTTTCAGTGTGCATGTTTTTAACTCCTTAGTTAAGTTTATTCCTAAGTATTTTTTGATGCTACTGTAAATAGAATTATTAATTCTTTTTCAGATATTTGGTTGTTGGTGTAATAAAAAACAATGAATTCTTGTATGTTGACTTTGTATCCTGAAACTTTACTGAATTCATTTCTTAGCTTTAAAAGTTTTTTGGTGGAGTTTTTTGGGTTTTCTCTATATATAATCACGTAATCCACAGAGAAAATTTAGCTTCCTTTTTGTGATTTAGATGTCATTTTATTTTATTTTAATGAATTAATTAATTAATTAATTATTTTTTGCCTAATTGCTATGACTAGGACTTCCAAATCTATGTTGAATAGAAGTGGTAAGAATGGACATCTTTGTCTTGTTCCTGATCATAGAGAAAAACTGTTAGTTTTTCACTGGATTTTATTATGTTGAGCCAAATTTCTTCCATAATTAGTTTGTTGCAACTTTCTATGAAATTTTTGAGTTTACCATGTATGACAATCTCATATAAAGCATTTATTTTTAACTTGTATGTAATGGAAACTACTATACATATATTCCATGATATTAATGAGATTGTCCATATTAATAAATATAGCTATATTCATTTATTTTAATCTCTTTTATTTAATTACATATGTGGGTTGTGTGTCTCTGTGTGTGCGTGTATTTCACCATACTTTTATCCATTTTGGATAGATAACATGTGCAGTTTTATAACATTTGTTCTGAAAAAAAATAGCTAGCACCTGTTATATAATGAATAAATAACCTGAAAATGTAATTGTTGAATAATAGAATTCAGCATTTTTAATTCTACTGGTTATCGCCAAAGTGTGAAGTCAATTTATAGTTACTGTACATTTTATGTAGCCTCTGATGTTGTTGGATATTCTGATACTTTTGCTGCAGGTGAGAAATGGCAGTCATTGTTATTGAGGATTCAATTGCATTTTTTTATTATGAATACATTGAGTAAATTTTTATATATTATAAGTCATTTGTTTTTTCTCTCCAGTGAAGTGTCACATTATTTTGCATTTTTAGTGTATTTTTTATTTATTAAAATTACTCCTTCACATATTTTATGTACAAATCCTTTCAAATTTTAGGTGAAACTGTGTATACCTTTCTCCCTTACATGGCCTGACTTTTTATCAACAGCAGCTCTTTTATCGTAATGTAAATGAATCAGATTTTTCTTATTATTTGCATTTTGTGTCTTCTTGAAGAATGTTTGTCTTACTCCACAATCCTAAAGGCATTGCATTAACTTCTAAGTATTTTGTAGACTTTAAGCTTTAGCCGTTAATACACCTGGATTTTACTTTTGCGTATGGTAAGATATAAAGAATCAGTTTGATTTTTTCATATTTTAATGATTTATTCCAGAATAATTTTTTAACTAATCATTTTATTTATAATCTGCCACACTGTCTTTCACAATTCAAGTTTCCATATGTACCAAGGAATAATTTTGGATATTCATTTGTCTGTTTATCCTGGGAAAAGTTTACACAACCTTTATTACTAACACTTTATGGTGAGTTTTAATAAACACTTTAAAGTCTAGCCATCATATCTATTTTTAGGAGTGTGTCAAGGATACTCAACTTTACTTCTATATAAAATTTAGTTTCTGTTCTCTTGATAATTGCTATTATGCTTCTGTTTAAAATGGCAATTACTCTAAAGATTGTTTTTATAAGTCAGACATTTGATAGTAATGAAACTTCTAATTCAAAATGTATATTTCTACATTTGCTAATTTTTTAAAATCATAAAATTTGTTACATATTTTCTTCCTGATATCTTGCACATATTGAATGACAGTTTTCTTAGACTAGAATACATTTTACCCTCACCTTCTTTACTTTACCCTCACCTTCCACGACAGCAGATTTTGGCATTGTTAGCATGCCTCTCCCACTTGGAAAAACAGAACAGTGTTTACAGACTCACACTGACTTTTTTTCCAAGAAACAACACAGGCATTTAGCTGAAAAACTAAAAAAAAAAAAAAAAAAAAAAAAAACACTGACCCTTTGAAAGAAGTGGCATGCTACAGTCTATACCATGAACCAGGTGAAAAACTGTAGGTTTTCAGAGTGTGAGAGGTGGAAAACTGCCTTTGTTATTATATGCTTCCCCTGGGGAACCTAGCTATCCAGGTCATGGGGGAAGGTCTTCACCCTACCCAGCACTCAACATGATTTAGAGAGCAGTGGAAAGTATATGAGAAGGAGTGGCATTGGGACATGATTTGCAAGCATTCCCAGTCTCCAACAAGGATGGAGAAGTGATGGAAATGCATCTGTTTATGATGAAAACCTACAACACACTATGCACAAAAGGAACATACCTGAAAATAGTAAAAGTCATACATGAGAACCCCATAGCTAACAGCATACTAAAGGGGGAAATGATGAATGCTATGCCCCTAAGTACTGAAAAAATAAAAGGAAGCTCATTTTCACTACTTCTATACTATTAGAAGTCCTAGCCAGATTAATCAGGCAAGAAAAAATATATAAAGTGGATATAAATTAGGAAAGAGGAAGTCAAACTATCTCTATTTGCAAATGATATGATCATATACTTAGAAAACGCTAAGCACTCATCCATAAGACTTACAGATTTAATAAATAAATTCTGTAGAGTCACAGTTTACAAAATCAATGTATACAAATCAGTAGCACTCTTATATATTATCACCAGTCAAGCTGAGAATCAAGTCAAGAACTCAATCACTTTACAATAGCTGCAAAAATATACTTATGAATATACTTAACCAAAGAGCTGAAATATCTCTATAAGGAGAACTACAAAGCACTGCTGAAAGAAATCATGGATGACACCAAAAAATGGAAACACATCCCAATCTCATGCTCATGAATTGGAAGGATTAATATAGTAAAAATGACTATACTTCCCAAAGCAATGTATAGATTCAACACAATTTCTACCAAAACACCAACACAATTTTTTATAGAATTAGAAAAGAATATTCTAAAATTCCTACAAAATTTAAAAAGAGACTGAATAGACAAAATAAACTTGACCAAAAAGAAGAACTCTAGAGGCATCAAATTACTAGACTTCAAGTTATAGTACAAGCCTATAGTTACCAAAACAGCATGGTGCTGGTAGAAAAGTAGACATGTAGACCAATAGAACAGAATAAAGAACCCAGAAATAAAGCCAAATACTTACAACCAACTGATCTTCAAAAAAAATACAGAAGAATAAATTGAAAAAAGCACACCATATTTAATAAATGGTGTTGTGAAAACTGGATAGCCACAGTAGAAAAATAAAGCTGGATTGCTATTTCTCACCGTATGTAAATAACAACACAAGATGGATCAAAGACTTAAATCAAGGACCTAAAGCCATAACAATTCTAGAAGAAAACCTAGGAATAACTCTTCCAGACATTGTCATAGGCAAAGAATTGATGACTAAGACCCAAAATGCAAATGCAACAAAACCAAAAATAAATAAATAGGACCTAATTAAACTAACAGCTTCTGCATAGCAAAAGTAATAATCAACTGAGTAAACAGACAATCCACAGAATGAAAGAAAATATTTGCAAACTATGCATTCAACAAGGGACCAATATTCAGAATCTACAAGAAACTCAAACAAATCAGCAAAATACCACAAATAATCCCATCAAACAGCAGGCAAACTGCATGAATGCACATTTCTCAAAAGAAGATATACCAATGGCCAACAAACATGTGGGAAAAATATGCTCAACACTGCTAATCATCAAAGAAATACAAATTAAAACCATGATAAGGTATCACCTTAGCCTGGCCAGAATGGCCACTATCAAAATGTCAAAAAAGAATAGATGTTGGCATGAACATAATGAAAAAGGAACACATACACTACTGGTGGGAATGTAAATTAAATATAACCTCTATGGAAAATAGTATGGAAATTTCTTAAGGAACTAGAAGTAGATCTAATACTCCATCCATCAATCCCACTTCTGGACTTCTACCCTAAGGAAAAGAAGTCATTATACTAAAGAGACACCTCCATGCATATGTTTATTACAGCACAATTCACAACTGCAAAGATATGGAAACACCCTAAGTACCTATCCATCGATGAGCGGATAAAGAAGTTGTGGTGTATATGCACCAAGGAATGTTACTCAGACATAAAAAAAAGTATGTCATCAGCAGCAACTTGAATGGAGCTGGGGGTCAGGGGTCATTATTCTAAATGAAGTAACTCAGAAATGGAAAAGCAAATATCATATGTTTTCACTTAAAAGTAAGCACTGAGCTATGGGTGCACAAAGACATACAGAGTGATATAATTTGGTGTCTTTGGAGGAGAGTGGGAAGGAAGTGTGGGATAAAAAAACCACATATTGGGTATAGTGCATACTACTCAGGTGATGAGTGCACTAAACTCTGAGACTTTGCCATTATGCAATTCATCTGTTTAACCAAAAAAAAAATTTGCACCCCTAAAACTATTGAAATATAGTTATAATAAAGTTAAAATATGATAGTGATTACAATAGATTTTCTAGTGTTGAATATCTTTATATACTTGGAGAAAGTCTATACAGTTAGGACATTTTTTGTGTGTATACATTGCTGGACTTGGTTGAATAATTTGTTCATGACTTCGACATCTGTGTTTATTGGTAAACTGAGTTTTAAATGTTTTTTTCCCATTATGTCTTCAATGGTTTTGTTACCAGGCAAGCTAGCCTCATAAAATATCTTGAGAAGGAAAGGTAGGATGTTTCACACGGTTGTTTATACTGCAGAAGATCTTATGTACAAATGGAGTTATTTATTCTTTAAATATTTAAAGTCAAGAACTATTATTTGGGAACCTCCACCTAGATATCAGAGGATAAATGAAAAAGCCTGAATGTCCAGGCAGAAGTTTGCTGCAGGGGTGGAACCCTCATAGAGAACCTTTACCAGGGCAGTGCGGAAAGAAAATATGAGTTGGAGCTCCACACAGAGTCCCAACGGGGACACTGCCTAGTGGAGCATGAGAAGAGATCCACTATCCTCCAGATTTCAGACTGGTAGATGGACTGACAGCCTGCACCATGACCCTGGAAAAGCTGCAGACACTCCACTCAATGCCAGTCTGTAAATGTAGCCAGGAGTGGGACTGTACCCTGCAAAGCCAAAGGGGTAAAGCTGACCAAAGTGGGAGCCCACCTCTTGTATCAGCATGACCTGGATTTGAGACATGGAATTAAAGGAGATCATTCTGGAATTGTAAGGTTTAATGATTGCCCTATTGGATTTTGGACTTACATGTGGCCTGTAGTCCCTTTGTTTTGGTCAATTTCTCCCATTTGGAATAGGTGTATTTACGTATGCCTGTATGTCCATCGTATCCAGGAAATAACTAACTTGCTTTTGCTTTTACAGGCTCATAGGCAGAAAAGGACTTGCCATATCTCAGATGAGACTTTGGACTTGGACTTTTGAGTTAATACTAAAATAAGTTAAGACTTTGGAAGACTGTCGAAAGGGAACAATTGTGTTTTGAAGTGATAGGATATGGGATTTGGGAGGGGCCAGGGGTGGAATGATATGATTTGGCTGTGTCCCCAACAAATATCTTCAATTGTAGTTACTATATTCCCTATGTGTAGTGGGAGGGACTTGGTGGGAGTTAATGGAATCATGGTGGCAGTTACCCTCATGCTGTTCTTATGATAGTGTGTTATTTCTCATAAGATCTGATGATTTTATAAGGGGCTTTTCCTTCTTTTACTTTGTACTTCTTGCTGCTGCCATGTAAAGAAGGATGTGTTTGCATTTCTTTGTGCCATGATTGTAAGTTTCCTACCTAAGGCCTCATTAGCCCTGCAGAAATGTGAGTCATTGAAATCTCTTCTTAACAAAATACCTAGTATTGGGTATATCTTTATTAGCAGCATGAGAATGGACTAACAGAGGTTAAGTCTTTTTTCTGTAGACGTAGCTATAGTGTTGATTGAGTTTCATGTTTTGACTTTGGTTATGGGTGAACACAGAAATGGATTCTTTATATGATTTATTCTGCTGTAATCTATGTCAATGGTATCTGCAAGTTCCTCATCAGCTTAGGCTGTTACTGTTTTTGGAAGGTGTGGTATGAATTTTCTGAGGATGGAAAAAGCCTTACATACAGGTCCTCAGGTTTCTGGGTGGCATATGTGGGCACTAACACTGGAGCAGTATCTCTGGGAAGGCTAGCTATTACTCCTCTGGGTAGCCCACATGGGCATCAGTGGTCGAAGTGGTGTGCATGCATATGGTTGCTAGTGACAACAGTTGTGGGCATATGCACAGTTGCTGCCAGTAGCAGTGGTAACCTGTGCAGGCTGATCCTCAAGTTTCTGGGCAACAGTCATGGGCATGTAGTGACCCCATCACTGGAGAGCATGAGGTTGCTATTACCCGCCCTGGGTCCCAGCATGTGGCTTGCAGGTTCTGGGAAGTGGGTTCTTTGGTTTCTTATATCGTAGGAGCAGCTTCCCTCATGTGCTGGACTGCCTGTTCCCCAGGATGTAAGGTACTGTATGTCTTCAGGAATGTGACTTCACTGCTGGGTTCAGCTAGCATTGTTCCTCTGCAGCTTTCTGAGTGGATGTGAGGGGATTTTGGTGGGGCTCCAGGAATGTGGTGATGCAGGGGCTCTTGATCTTGAGGGAAGAAAGTAGTCTGGTGGGGATCTACTCTCAGAATAGCACTGTGCTGCAGCAGCATGGGCCTGGGTGTGGGGAGATTACATTGTGAATTCCGTCTCTGGACTAATGCAGTCACATGAGTTCCAGGGAGCTCTCTACTAGAATTTGGTACTATGAGGACTGAGGGTATCTTCCATACCTAAGATTGCGGGGAATGTGGATTCCTAGGAATCTCCTGCTACAGTATCTCCACAATAGAATGTTTTTCTTGTTAATCCAACCTGGTTGCTTTGTTTCCCTCTCTTTGCTGCCATTTTAAATTCATGCATCTTAGAAGACATTTTTCACTTCCTTGCTAAATTGCATTGTTTTCCCTTAGTACACTATGCAACATGTTACTATCTACCCGCTGTTTCCTTTGTGGAACAGGTGAGTGCTGGGCATCTCTAGTCAGTCATCTTGATGATATCTTTCTCTAGTTGCAGTATTTTAAATATTTTCTAAAAGGAGAATATAGACGCAGTGCATCAAAAGTTCCCTTCAGAGAGTCTAGTATTTTACATTGCCTGACGTTTCATATCACCATGAAAATATTCATATGCATACATACATATATATACACATATATGCCTAAGTATACGCATACATACACACACATAAACACATATATTGACTCATTTCTTCAGAAATATTTCAGAAAAAAGAAACTGTGTGTGGAGAACTTGCCTGACTTATTCAAAACTAAATACGTACAAAAGTGTTTGAATTATAGTATTATGAATATTTGCTAAAATAATGATCAAATTAATGAATAATGAATGACGAGTGAACCAAGAGTATGAGCATACATGAATTTGAAATTCAGCGTAAAATTTAAGGCGGAAGACAAATACATGAATCATGGGTATATGATAGGTACAGAGTTAACCCTTTATATCCTTGGGTTTTACATCTATGGATTCCACCAACAGCAGATTGAAAATATATTAAAATCCACCTGGACTGAATGCGTACAGACTTTCTTCTTGGCATTATTTTCTAAACAATACTATATAACAACTATTTACATAGCATTTACATTTTATTGGTAATATAAGTAATCTAGAGATTATTTAAAGTATATAGGAAGATGTGCATAGTTTATATGCAAAACTACACTACTTTCTATAAGAGACATGAGCCTCTGCAGATTTTGGTATCCCTGGGAAATCCTAGAACCAATCCCCAACAAATATCAAGGGACAACAGTATTCATCTTTACATCCAGGCTGAGATCACCATGAGACAGAATGTACTAAGTACAAAGTTACAAAAAACAAAAATAAGAACAATACATCCCTGAAATATACTATATTTACAAGTTGAAAAAAGGGGAAGGATCCATAAAATGGAATTCAGAAGGACACATCAATAAAACAGGAAGAAAATCAGGAATCCATATATCACAGAAGTCAAGGGAATCTAGTGTTTAAAGAAGGAGGTGCTGTTCAGTTTTTCTGAGTGATTCTGAGACAGCATGTAAGATGTGGAGAGACAAAGGGCTTTTGTTCTTTGTAATAGGAGGTCAGTGGTGATATATACATGAACAGCTTCAGTGGAATTCTAGGGGCACAAGTTCAGCAAAGAAAAGAAATTCAGAAACTTGAAATGGATTACAGTCAACTGTTTGAGTTTTCATGTGAAAAGTGAAAAAAAATAGGGCAGTACCTGAAGGCAGATAGGAGGTCTAAAGAAGCTTCTAAAAATACAGATCGCAGAAACAGAACATGTTGTAAGTTAATGGAAATTATGTCTTGGTTTTATAATAATTAAACTATTTAAGTCAAATAAAGCTAGAAGAAGGAATTTTTTTAATGTATGTTAATTAGCAAAGGACATTAAATTCTTCTACTTTGTTACAAATGGAAAATTGAGAAGTGAATAGGTAGTGGAACATCCCAGCCATTAGCACAGATAGTCATAAAAATACAAATATTGCACTACACAGATAAATAAGTTAATGGATACAATGGACCTTTTACATTTATTATCTTGCATAATGATCTGTAATCTATTCAAAGATACTGGAAGCAAAAAGACAATGAAGTCATGTGATCAATCTAGAAATACTCTTTCCTCAAAATATGCTATCCCATATTTTATGTCTGACTACAACAGCACGTGCATAGATCTATGCCAGCCTAATTATAGTGCAATTAATAATGGTTGAAAGCTACTACTAAATTATAGGAATTCCTGTACCTAGCTTTTATGATTATTATTATTTCGGTATTTATTTTAGGGTTAAGAATATGGTCTCTGGAGTTCTAGTATCTTGATGCTAATTCTACTGCATAGTCCTGCTTAAGTTTTTTTACTTCATTAAGCCTCAATTCGATGTATTCTAAAACGGACATAATATTAATGTGTATATATAACATGATTTTGCAAGATATATCATGACACGTAACTTTCAAGTTTTTAGTTCATATATTAAGCACTCAATAAATTCGACTATTGTTGAGAATGTTTGGTACATAGAAGACACTGGAAATAGTTTTCTTAAGTGAACAAGTGGCTAGAATAAAGAAATTAATGAACGTCATCAGAGCTATAATTTCAAATCAGAAATCATAAAAGGATCAGACACCAAAGGTAAGGATAGTGTTTCTTGAGCAGCTGTGTCACTAGGTCCATGATCCTGAGAGGAGAAGGGAAAGTCTTTGTTGATTAAAGTGATGATTCTGAACTGTGAATAGACTCAAGAATATAAGCATTTTGCTTAATCTATTCTTTGATATCTAGTTTAGAACCAAGAGGAGTGTGTGTTTTTGATAATGACAACAAATACGTAATCTTGATCATAGCAAGACATTAATATAGCTGCTTGGCCAGAAAAGGAGAAGAGAGCTGAGCCTGGGAACCTGGTTATGAGCACGTGGTTTGTGTAGGTGGCTTTGGTACTTGGTTTTAAAATATAGCTGGGTTCCTGGGATAGAAAGACAAAAATATACTTAAGAGAGATTGCATAAAATTTAGCCACCAGTGAAATCTAAGTGCTTACCTATCACTTTGACATATTATGGTCTTTTAAAAGGAAATTTATTCATTGTCAGTTAGTATCTATAATAGAATATGACTTGATCACAAATAGTAAATGGAACAGCTGATTTTTTTAAATGCCATTGATTCAAGTTCTAGAGAAAATTAATAATTTTAATAATAACTGAATTTTTAATAATATCCTTCTTTTCTCTGTAATGAAGTATATAAATTCAGTGATTCATGAAAAAGTTGCCTGCATTTTCCTCCAAGAAGTTTAACTTCCAACTCGATAGGGAGTTTTCAGTAACAGAACAAACACTGCAAACAGTGTTTACAACTGTTATGGAATGTTAATACTCTCTTGGGATTTTTGTCCCTGACAAGCAATTCAGATTATATTTTAAGAATAAATTGTATCAAATAAGTGGGTACGAAAAGAGAGGTTCTAACAAAAATTAAAAAAAAATCATGACAGAGATGGGAAGGAAGGCTTATACTAAACATGGACATTAATAGTAGTTAAGAAATATTGAAACCAAACCCACTTTTACTACCTAAAATATTTATATGATAGATGCACCTGAGGATACAAAATCAGTGAATTTATCTCTGGGCTTACCCTTGAGCAACAAAAACAGAGTGAATTTCCATTTCCACAAAAGACATTATGAAATCTCTTTGTTATATCTCTTATTTTTCTATATCATAACAACTTATTCTTTGATCTTAGTTGTATAATATCCTTGTGATTGTCATTCGTTCTTTTAAAAAATGCACCTCTGTACACATGGGTAATTGAGTATAAATATTTGGAACCAAATCGCACATTTACACTATGGATCAATATTCCTCCAGAAGTAATAAAGACTTTGTGTCTAGTAAGAAAAAAGAAGTACCTTCCTGTTACCATCCAGTAGCTCACAGGAATGTGAGCACAAATAATTCTAAGTAAACAACAATATTCAGAGCACACTGTGCTATAACAGGGCATGGTAATAGATGCTATTTGCTGGTTTTGATTGGTTTTCTTCTCAATAACCATGAAGTCGGTTGGGATTTGGTAAATGATATTTGTCTCACACTGAGAAAATGTATATTCCCTCAAATTGCTATTTCTCATGTAGTTCTTAAGTATTATTTGGATATTGCTGTTAGGAAAAATCCTACATTACCTAGTGAACTCAACCCCTCTTTCTGTAGTGGTAGTTGTTTTGTGGGAGAAAGCTGATTATTGTTTGCTTGTTTGTTTAATATTATCAACATATTTTGAAATATGAATTTCTGAAAAATAAAGTAAAAGTGAGTTCTGACAATTCAAATTTTAATTAAGGGCCTTAAATTTTACATTTATATATATATAAATATTTGCACTACTATATTGGAGTATTTGAATATTTAATCTTGTAGCAGTATACCAATAAATATATTTTTAAGTAATCAGGAATTACTTTATGGGATTCTAGGAACTTCTTTTTGAATAGTACTTATGTAGACTTAAACTATGGTAGTTACAAAATAAAATCTAGTGTGTTAACAGTTTATGTTTTTACTTAATGGTTCTTCTTATCACTAACTCCATGTTAAACAACAAGCACAATTAGTTGCATTTCCTCCATTTGTAATGTCAACATAATTGGAGGTTGAATGCTATGATCTCTGGTGTTCTTCCTGTTCTAACATTTTGTAGCTCTAAGTCCCTCAGCATTGGGAAGTTTTGCAAATTAAACAACTTTTTAAAATAAATACATGCGGGAAATAGCCTAAATATTGTTATTGCTTTGCAACCTCTAGATTTTGAAAAATTTTGTTAATTGATCCATGTTCCCTTTTTATAATTGATATGCATGATAGGTACATTTTTAAAGACAGCTAGTGTGTTCAATTTTACTTGCAACCAGCAAGAATTGTACATACATACAGATACAGAATTGTATACAGATACAGAATTATATCTGTAATGTAAGAAAGAAAGCTGTTAACTTGATATTTCTACCACAGAGGCACTCAGATGAATGTATTCTTATTTGAAAAAAATAAACCCTCTAAATATTTGAAATGCAAAAAAAAAAAAAAAAGAAAGAAATCTGTTATAATTTTATAAGATAAATTAAGACCTTGGGAACATATCAAAGAAGGAAGCACTCAAACTAGGTCTATTCTTTCAGGAAAAGTTAAATTTCTTTCATCTTCCTAAAATTTATTGAATTTCTCAAACAGTCTGGAACTCTTTATCGCTTTTCCTATTTTGTTTCATATCTCACCTCTGGGGTACTGACAACTTATTTTGAGTCAGCAGATGTTCATATGATTTTTCCTCCTATTCACATGCTCCATCTTCCTCCTTTATAATGTGGAGACCCAGCTCATTCTTCACCTGTCATAGTATGCTATTCCTTGCCCTCTGCTTCTCCCTATCTCTGAATTGCAGTGCCCTAATGTTTCCTGCCTCCCATACTGCCCTAATTTTTAACAACTTATTTCACTGTCCTGTTTCTTTGGATTCAAATTCTTTTGTCCTTCATCCATCTTTTCACTTAAATATTTATGTACATGGACAAATTTATTTTGGGATCAAAAATTGAAAAGAACAAAGAAATGTCTACAAGGACACAAAGAAATGTAAGGTACTGTGTACTTTGTTTCTCCTTGTTTTTATCAACATTTCTCCTATTATACTATGAAAACAAAAATAATAAATTCAGACAGCTTTCAATAAAGCATAGTAACTTTAGAAATATTTAGAATATGAAAGGAAGCCCTGAAGTTTAAAGAAAAAAGCTATACTTTTTATTTACCATTTTTCCGGCCAGGAGGCCAGTGTCAAAAAATTATTCACTGTGTTTTGATTACTTTTTAAACCAAATTCTTGTCAACTAAATTTAAAAATTAAAAAGACTACTTTTAAAAAGTTGAAGACTAAGCTCTTAAAAATATTTATATATTAATATTTAGTAACCATTTTTTAAAATTTTGACGTTGCATAAAATACTAAGTTTAAGATGATGAGGAAATTTTTGGTAAAGAAAATTAAAAATATCCTGAATTTAAATTCTAAAATTTTAGATTTTATCCTAAGGCTAGTGGTTATTTGAACACAAATAGAAAACAAATGTGTTTCTAGTCAGCAAAGCTATTTACAGTTACAAAAAGAGTTTTCTAGAATAACTAGAGCTTTAGAGCCTCCTCATTCCAGGGTATGTTCTTTGGAATAAAGTGCTTGTTTGAATTTCATTCACCATCTGTGTGATTTATATCCCAGAAAAAAAAAAAAAAAACAGAGAAGCAAGAAATAATAATACCAGTCAGTGCTCACATTTTGTTTAGTTCCATATTAAACATATTATATGGATTAACATTTTTTGAGCAGTGATATAAAAAGTGAAATCATTCTTAATAGGTTGATAAGACCATATCCAATATTCTGGATCATGGTTCTGTAAACCTTTTCAGTAAAGAGCCAGATAGTACAAAGTATATGACTTTGAAGACTCTATGGTCTCTGTTGGCGACCACTCAACTGGGCCATTGTTGCACTAAAGCAGGCACGCACAAACTTAAGCATATGAGCTGTCTTAAAAGGCACCCAAATATTGATTTCATGTAATTTTCATGTGTCACAAAATATTCTCTTTCTTTAACAATTACAATTGTAAAAATCATTATTAGCTCATGGACCACATAAAAATAGGTAATGGATCACACTGGTCCACTATACCACTCTGCTTTTTTTGAGTAAAACACAATCATAATGTTGATAATCATAGAAATAAGGTTGGAAACCTCAATGGTGTCATCCACTAAAAATGTAATATTCTTTAAAATTAAAAACTTCAAGACTAGCTGTGCACAATGGTGTTTTTCTATAGTCTCAGCTACATAGGAGGCTGAAGTGGAAGGATCCCTTGAGTTCAGGAGCTCAAGGATATAGTGTGCTATGACCATGCCTCTGAATAGCCTACACTCCAGCCTGGACAACACAGTGAGACTCCATTCCTTACTTAATGAATGAATGAATGAATGAATGAATGAAACTTTAAAAAATTCAAGATTAATTTTGTTCTTTCACAATATGTAGAGTATAAATAAGGAAGATTCACTCAGTGAGCACACACAATGTACCAGGCACTCCCTGGAAACATTGCAGAGACATGAACAGATTTAGTTGACATAATATGTGACATAAATTGACAATGATAAGGCTAGTAGGAAGGGGTTAACTAACTTACCAGAAACACACAACTGTTAGGTGATTAAACCCAGAGTTCTAATCCAAGTCTGCTGGATTCTGAAGCCTAAGTGTTTTCCACTTTCCCTTATTATAATAAAGTTCACGTTAACTATGGAAAATGTATGCAGTTTGATTCCTCAGTAATATATGATACTCCTTCAAACAAGTTTGAGATCGATTAGTGGTGACAGCATTTCAGATATCATTATGCAGAAAAGGCTGCTGAGAAATTCCCCGGGAAAGAAGATAAAAGCTCAGGGAACAGATGAAAGTACAAGCATAGCCAAATCTACTCAATAAAACTTGACTTGTCTTTTTTATGTTTAAGCACATGAAGGCCACCAGGTGGTCTGAGTTCAAAACTGGTGCTTATTCCAAATGAAAGGCAGTCTTTAGTAGTGAAGCCTTTGCATGTCTACAGGACCTTGTTTATGAAAACAGAGAACCACTGTTCTAGGAAACTGGCAAAAACTTACATTTCCCTAGTTTTGCTGGCTCTGCAAAACATTGTGCACAGCTGTACTCAAACCCATTAGCTCAACCTTTCAGAAAATTCTCTCACAGAAATTGCTTAGAGGTACATAGCCTGACAGTCGCTGTGTGTTTTGAGAGCTTTACCTGTCGGAAGCCGGTTCAGCATTCTTTTGCTTAATTGGTCTGTAGAGACTGGTCATTTTAGATAAAGAAGTTCCACACCTCAGAGAGAATGACATCTACCTCAGCCCATAATCAGCTAATTTAGAGAATGGGAATACAGCTAGCTCCGGGGGATGCTTACCCTCCACTCTATGTTGAGATGGGGTGAAAGGGCTGCAGAAAGCACATCAAGCAATGTAAAATTAAGGGGAAACTGGGAATAGAGAAAAACAGTGTTCAAAATATAAAAAGTGTATTACTTCAGAATCTAGGCATACAGTCAATTGAGTGTACACACACACATTTTGGAATTTACGATGGAATATCTAATTTTGATTCCAGATTATTGAATAATGACATTTTCCATTTAGTTATAGCTTTGTCTTTCACACAAAGTGTTTCTAAGATCAATGGAATTTGTAGTGGAAGGGATCAAAGGGATAGATTAACTCGGACCTTGAATCATGAAGGTGTGCCAGATAATGTTTTAGAGAGCAGAGAAGCAAAAGACACATTCATTTCTTCCAAAGTAGTTTACACAGAAGTCAGTTTAGCCTACTGGTTAAAAGCTTGGAGCTTGGTGCATAGCAACCCTGAGTCAGGTCCTGGTTATGCCATCTTCCAGCAATGTCACTTTGGGCAACTTAATCTCTCAACACTTCTATATCTTTAACCTAAAAATCAAATCCAATTGAATTATCTTTTATTCTTATCTTAAGGCTTTAAAATGTAACATTTAAATCTTACTATCTCAAATTAAAAGTCAGGATGTTCCTTAAAACATTCTGGTGGCAAATCATTAAGAATATGCCAAGATGACTGACACAATTATAATTTCTCTTGAATGTTGTAAAATGCTCCTATCACTCACTATGTACTTACTGAAAAGTCCAGGAATCATCTTATTATTCTATATTATTTAACAATGAACACTCTCTTTAAAAAATAAGAACAATAAAAATTATACACTGTCACAAATAAGAATATCAAGAACTATGTAAAAAGGTGACGGTTGTGTACCTATACAACAATCTTTCATGTTCTTCACATGTACCCCAAAACTTAAAATGCAATAAAGAAAAAGGTGACGGTTTTCTTCAGTTCTTACTTTAGAAAATATATAAGCACGTTAATACCCTGAAATGACATTCAGAGAGATAAGTCATGGTCATTATAAATCAAGCCAGAACCATTAAAATTAAAATAGCCAGATATATTTATAAAATTATAGCACATAAAAAAATAATGATGATGATCATTTCAGATTAATCATGTGGCAAAAACTAATGCAACATAATATAGCAAATATAAAAAAGGAAGATTCAGGACATGCTCTATTAAGCTGAACATTTGAGTATTTAAAAGGGAGAAGAGATGGCTTAGAAAAATATCTGGAATATTATTTAATTGACATGCAAACTTCATTATATTTTATCATGTGTATAAATAAGAATGATTTAGAATTATAAAAATAACATTCTGTAGTTTGATATAATTATAAAAATGTTTATATTTATTTAATGATAGAAGGTGACCTGATATTATCAAATACAAAATAATACAACAACACTAAAAATATAAACAATTCTAAGGAAAATATCCTTTTTGTATTTCTTTACTAATTTTATAAATGGTTCCAATTAAGAATTCTTGAATTAACAATGAAATATCTTAATAATCACTGCATGTAGATTAATGTATGACAAAAACATTGGACTTCAGAGCAAAAATTATACAGGATAAAGTTAAACAGGCAAGAAAGACTTTTTAATTCATTGCAATGCAGTGTGGAAAGGGGCGGGCCATAGGCCATTTACATTTGTTAATTGGTGTTACCCAAAAGAAAAGTAAACTTTCTGATATTGTCATGACTAGAAGCAGTTTTACAACTCAGAACATGTCACCCATTGAAGTCAGATTCCTACTCTACCACAGAGGCTGGGAGGTACAAGTGCTGTCTTCCTTGATGATTACATATCAAAAGGATGGCTACCAGGTCTGGAGAGACAGTCCTGGGTGGCAAATCTGACAACAAGCTTTTATGAATATCTACATTTCAAGGAAGCAGAGAAGAAATTTGTAATTACGAGTTTTCTAAAGAAAAGGGAAGTTAGGTGATATAGACTCGAAGAAGCTTCCCTAAATGCAGTCAAACCGAGCACTGTCGGCAGTCTAGATAGTATGAAAGTGACATTTTTCTTCAGAAATCCCTTATTGATCTAAAGATAGGTACACTGTTAGTAAAAGCATCACAAATTGATAGCAACTCTGAGAACATGTCAGAAAATACAGGCAAGGTATAAAGGAGCTTGTAGTGAAGGCTAGACAGGGCCAGGCTGGTGGTAGACTCCAGGAGTCAGTTCTGATTAGAAAAACAACTAGTAGTTCAATAAATTAGAGTTAGACATAACTCAAAAGACAAAAATGTCAGCACTTTAAAGGCAGTAGATTATGCAGAGATAGATAAATATGGAAATAAAAGATCTGAAACTTACATGAAGAGGCGTTCAATAATCTGCACACACTCTTGCAATGATTTTTGTTTCCTTAATAGTAGGCACTGCTAGAATCTCTGTGTCTTTTGAGGGAACTCTATGGGCTGTACTCATACGTGTGGTTACTCAAACCTTAAGGAATCATTCACATACTATGCAGCATTTAATTTTCTGGTAATTACTAAAATGTAACTTTTTTTGCTGGATCTAGGCCTCCAAAGTCTTCCTCTTCTTCCTCTCCTCTTGTAACACTCCTTAGAGTGTATAAAATCTAGACTGAAAAAGAAAGTGCCCTCTACTGTGTCATCCCATTTATCAAAAGGCTTATTCCATAGTGAATTCATTTCCCAAACTGGCTACATGTAAAAATGATGTTAAGGATTTGTAATTGTTAGAGTAAGTGGTTACAAAGACATGAACAGGGCAGGAGAAGACCCCCAGGAATGTCAGGCAAACACCAGATGATGGTCAGGCAGTTGTTAAACTGTCTCTCTGAGATAATAATTGGTCATAGCCAGTGTCAAGGAAGACAGTCTGCCAATAGATAGAAAACATCTGGAGCTGGATCGGTGGCTTCCCCATAGATCTAAAGAGATGGGCAAGCAGGCTCTAGCATGAACGCTAAGGCAGAATGGCAGATGCATGACCTCCCTCTGTGTGTGTTCAACCATTGAAGGAAAATTGCCCCTAGAAAGCATGAGCACAACCTCAGTAAACATACTGTTGAGGCAGTCACCCTACCAAATGCTGACCAACACTGTGCATGCAGCAGTTAAGCAACAGCCTGCCCCAGAGGAAGAATCAAGAGAAAAGAAAAGAAAACCGAGGAATCAGGCCAATGTATAAAACTCAAAGTCAGGAAAAGAAAGGGGCATTTGAGTCTCTCAAGTTACCCACTTGGCCTTCTTCCAAGTGTACTTTGCTACTTTTGCTTCTGCTCTAAAACTTTTTAAGAAACTCCCACTCCTGCTCTAAAATTTGCCTGTGTCTCTCCCTCTACCTTAAAACAATTTCTGTATTTTGGCCAAATTCTTTCCTCTTAGGAGGCAAGGATGAAGTTTGCTGCCAACCCATATATGGATTTAGTGCTGGTAACATAGTGATACAGAGCTCTGCACCCTGCCTTGAATGCCTAAACTAGGATGTTGGTGAGGCCTGAGGCTTATATAAGTTCTTTCAAATCTCTCCCAGTAATCCAGCCAAATCATATGCTGCAATCCAGATCAGCAACAACTGGGGCAGACCATTTAGCCCCTGTGATTCATGGTAAGGGAAATCACCAAGGGTAAGATTGGCTACTGGAAGTAGATGATTTCTATGCCCAATCAAATTATCTCAATACATTTGGGGTCATGACACTAAGAGAGTTAACTGTTAAGATCTCAGTATTACATATTCTAACAGAGTCAGTATGTAATGAGTCATTAAGTTGAGGGAATGTGTTCTCTTTCCAGGTCCACAAGGGGGTGTAGTTTTAAGGGCAAGAACTTCCCAGCACCAGGCCCCCCTCCCATCTCTCTCCATCCGGGAGATTTAATGGTTTCTGTTTTAATTTTCACGGACAGGAGAAAGGGTCAAAAGTCAATCACTCCAGCATAAGTTCTAAGGAACTCCTTTCATTGGCCAGGGGTCTTAGAGAATGTGGAGATTCCTCCCAGGTTAAAAGTCCCCTTCCTCCACACCCCTTTGGACTCCATGTTTGGATCCCCTTCCACAAATGTGGAAGCCATTTTTCTCTCTCCTGGATTTCCCCTCTGGAGTCCCCTTCCACACTCTCTCGTGGAAGTCTGTCTTCCCCTACTAAACTCCACCTCTCTCTCTATTCCCTTCCAATCAGTGTGGAAGTTGCTTTCCTCTCCTGGATTCCATCTTTCTGGATTCTCTCACTCAATGTGAGAGTTAGCTCTTTCTCTCTTTTCCTCCCGTCTCTCTCTCTCTCTAAATGAATCACTTTCTACAAACACTTTTGAGTCTGACATTTACTGGGCACTGAGCTATGGTCCCCTCTCTCATTCTTAAGAGGGCAGGAGACCAAGAACCTGGAGAAACGTCCTCTAAGGGGAGCTGAGGGCATGCTGAACTCCTGAACCCCAGTATTACAAAGTAATTGCTAGAAATCCTTTAAGAAGATGCTCAAGATATTATTATAGTATCTCTTCTATTCTTCACTTAAGCTAATCCCTGATCCTTGTCCTTCCTTTGTTACATCCTTAATCCCTAATGGCCAAAACCAACTGTCTGTTGCAAAATGAATTTTACCAATAGAAGTTTAATAAACTGTGATGCAGAAGAAAGTCTACCTATAAATTGCAACAAGGGTGGCAATAATAAAAAGTATGGGCTCCATTGCTTTGCATAAATAAATGTAAATGTAAGAAAAGACTATTTAAAGAAATGCTGACTAGAGAAAAAGTATGGAACCAGGTACATCAGGAGTTATTTTCCTCTTAATATGCAATATAATGAACATAATACATTCCAAGTGAGTAAAACTTACCAAAAATTATTAAAGTCATTAATTTTATATTTGTTATGTTCATTCTTTAAATGGCATAATCTTTTAGAAATCTGATAATCTATGTGTTCTATAACTATGCTAATCAATCTGATATATAAACGAGGATCAATCCAATAACATAAACTGAAAATGTTTGGAATTTCATATAAATATGGAAGAATTATCTTATATCTATTGAAATTAAAAATAAAAATTTGGGTTGATTTTTTTTAATTTTATGTTTTTAATGTACATTTTTATTGTACTTTATAAAAGTATTATGCCATGATGGCTTAGAAAATAAAAAATGTATACTTAACAGAGAAGTTTTGAAAATAGCTGATTTAAAGAACATTATGTAAAATGATAGAAAAACTGTAACTTAAATAAAAAGAAACAAGTTTATTTCTTGCAGGACTTTACTGACTCTTTAAAATAGAAATGCACAGTGTGAATCTCTAGATAAAAGTTACTAGAATGGTTTATTTTCTTTTGGGTATACACCCAGTAATGAGATTGCTGAGTCAAATGGTAGCTCTGTTTTAGGTTCTTTGAGAAATCTCCAGACTACTTTCCACAGTGGCTGAACTAATTTACATTCCCACCAACAGTATATAAGCATTCACTTTTCTCCACAGCCTCATCAGCATCTGCTGATTTTTGACTTTTTATAACAGTCAGTCTGATTGGTGTGAGATGCTATCTCATACACACCGTTGAATACTACACAGTCACACACACACACACACACACACACACACGCAGAAACAATAAAACCATATTCTTTGCAGCAACATGAATGGAACCAGAGGCCACCATCGTAAGGGAATTAATGCAGGACCTGAAAATCAAATTCTGCATAGTCTCACTTACAAATGGAAGCTAATTATTGATGAGCATACATGGACATAAATACAGGAACAATAGACACTGGACTGCTAGAGTGGGAAGGGAGGGAGGAGGATAAGTTAAAAAAAAGACCTATCAGGTACTATGCTCACTTCCTGGGTGATGGGATTCATACCCCAATCCTCAGCATCATTTAGTATTTGCATGTAACAAACATGTACTAGTAACCCTGTAACTAAAACAAAAGTTGAAAATTTTTGAAAAGTTGCATAGACAGTGTTTTTAAACTTATTTGGCACATTATATATTTTTTTCTAATTCAACATCTTATGATGTGACTAAAATTCTTCAAAACCCATGGAAAATACTTTTTCAAGTATAATTAATGGATGTATAAGAAATGGCATTTTAGTTAGTACATTGACATGCAGTAAGCATCTACTAGAAATTCTCTAAGTGCTAAATTTTCTAGAGAAAGAATAAATTAAGACTAGGAAAGGAAATATTCTATTCAGTTGATTAAACAATAAGGAAGGTATGAAAATACACAAGAAAAAGCTAAATATGATTACCTTTACCTTTAAATTCAACAAATATAGGCTTGTTGAAGACTTACTATGTGTCAGCTTTTATTCTTAGGTAGCATCTATTCCAAGAGCAAAAATTGAAGTAGTAAATATGCTTACAACCTTCCTTGAGGGAAACTCAATTGTTAATTCAAAATATTCTGTGTTTTATTTCAGAGGCAGTTTTATGTGCAAAATATTTGAAAATGTAGTTTCTTTGATTTTTATAACTTTGAAGAGTCTTAGAAGATAATAAACTATATATATTTCTTTTCATGAGAGTAGAAGTAAGTTGACTTCAATATATTTCACACATTTAATAGGATAGAAACAAAGACAATACCTTATGTAAGAGAAGGCTGTGCAATACTACAGCCTATTGAATAAGGATATTTTCAGTCTTGCCTGAAAAGCCTGAAGGCACTTTTTATCTCAGAACAGTCCTCTGAAGTACCAACTTGTTTACTTGATTCACCTTTCTGTTATCTACCAGTGAACCAAATAATTCTGTATTTCTTACTCATGATTCTAATTCTTCAGAATTTATATTTAATCTTTCTAAGTATTATACCCATGCCATACTGTCTCCATTCACTCAGGCTGCTCAAACAAAGGCCGATAAACTTGGTGACTTATAAAAAATAGAAATATATTTTTCATAGTTCTAAAGGCTGGAAGTCCAAGATCAGATTGCAGCCTGATCAGGTTCTAGAGAAGACTCTCTTTTAGGTTACAGACTGCCATCTTCCCATTGTGTCCTTACATGGCAGAAGAAGGCAAGAGAGCCCTCTGGGATTTCTTTGGAATGGCAACAATCCTACCCATGAGGGTTACACCCTCATGACCTAATTACCTTCTAAAGGCGCCACCTCCTAATGCCACTGTGTTAGGATTCGGATTTCAACATCTGTTTCTGAGAAGGGATACAACCATTCAGTCCATTGCACTTACTAAATATCAAATCTCTAAAATGAGAACACTGAATATCTATGATATTTGTTTTAAGAAATATGCATGCAAATTAGAGTTTCCAGAGCATCTAAATGCATATGTTACAAATGCTCTAATAATGAGATTTTGCATATTTAATATGAGGAGAAAAAACAAACACAAATAAATACTGTGAAATTCTAGTCAAAGTCAGGGCAATGTATATTGTGCATTATAAGTGAACACTGTCATTGCATCTCTAACCTTCCAAGATTTAGCTATTCCTGTGGATTATACTACTTTGGTAAGGTTTCATGAAAAAGGAAATTGAAGTGGGGATTGAAAGAGAAATAGGACTGACAGAATAGTATTTTAAGCAGGGAGAATACATGTTCAAAGCTGGAGAAAAATGCATGACACATTGAAGGCATAGCAAGTGGACCAGCATGGTTCCTTCAGTGTTATAGAAAAACAGTAGAAAATACTTTCACCTAGAAATCATCTTAGGTTTTCCAGAGACTGATTGTAAGTTACCATAAATATTAAGCTAAGCTGAATAGATCTTATATTATAGGTAGTTCTGTATAACTGAAGATATTTATATAAGAAGGTCGAAGTAGGTTTTTAGGAAATTTAATCTGACTGCTATATGAATCTTGGTATTGAAGAAAAAATAGTTAAATACAAAAGCCAGTTTATAAGAGGCATCAATTACTAAAAGACTCAGCTTTATTGCTGGTCAGGGAAATGAAGCAGAACTGTTTTCATGAAAGATTCTGCTGCTATTGATGCTATTAACAGCTAAAACCTGTGCTAGCTTGGTTGGTGGGAAGTCAATAGACAAGAGAGTGTTAAATTTATTTTCAAGGCATCAAAATTATCCATATAATAGACTCCCTGATGGAATTTTTACAAAACACTGTAAGAGATGCCCACTAGTAGATGTTAAAATAGACATCTATAGAGATGCTTATGAATACAAGTAAATGTTTACAGAGACAAGGATGTAAAGGTGGGACAATATCTTACAAATATGGTCTAGTCTGTATGTGAGAGGAGACAGAAAATTAGAGAATATAATACATATTTAACGTTTAGAATCAAGTGTAAGCATTATATTTGAAGACGTGACAATGAGTAGTATATCTGAATGAATAAGGGAAGACTAAAAATTGCAAGTAGGCCTGGAACTGAATTTTGATGTGCACCCACATTGAATGGGTGAGAATTATGAAGGTTTATTCAGTTAATGAGACAGGAAAAATGCAATTAAGAGGAGCTCTAGAAAAATATAATGCAAAAGCACAAATCATGTATAACATACACAAGTGATAGCTATGCAGAAATGAGAAAGGAATCCATGTGTCAAATGCAAATAAACATTTACAATCTCAAACCATATAATTTTCTGTCCATGTGTTAAACAATATTGGAACCAGACATATTTCTTTGCCCCTATGTTAAACAATTCTTGGATGAAGCATAATTTCCTGTTCTTGCTAAGGAACACTGAGAGCAACAAAAATAACTCCAATGCTTACTGCAGGAAATACCAGTTCCTAGAAGGTTAGAAACCAAAACAGCTCAACAGCCTACTTACGGCTTATTTAAAGATCATCTTGCTGTACCCTTCATCCAAACAATTGTCGTAATAGTAACTCACCTACTTTCCAACCCTGGAACAGCCATCTCAAAATCCTTCAACTCAAGCCCTCAAACTGCAATTAAACCATGCCCCAATTTTCCATTTTGAGACACTACTAAGATTTTTGTTGAGATACTTCCCTACTTTGCTTCAATAAGTCTAATAAGTTGTGTTATGTCTTATCAACAGGTTTTTCTGGTTGTCTTTTTGGAAATAAACAATTGATTTTTGATGAAGAAACAAAATAATGACAACATTCATATTCATTAACCTAATGAGTACTTACGGGGTCCCTACTAAGTGCCAGGTAGATCAAGTGTTATATGATAAAGTCTGTCCTTATATGGACAAACATTGGAATTGAGAACTAATTATAAAATAGTAAATAGATAAATAAGATAATGATTATGAATGCTAGGAAAAAAATAAAATAGGGTAATGAGATAGAATTTCTTGTTGGGACTAATTTAGATTAATAGTACAAAAAGGCTTCTCCAGGTAGGTAAATTTGAGGATAATAACAGGGTCAAGGAAGCTTAAAATAAAATAAGATGCTAACATCGCAGATTTATAGTTCTATCATAAAGCCTGGCAACAATAACAATGACCAACCACAAAGAAGAACGAGGAGGAGGCAGCTAAAATGTAAAATATGCACACTGTGTCAACTCTATTATGTGCATTTTTTTAAAACTTTAAACAGCTTCAAGAGATAAGTACCATTAATATAGCTACCTTATGAAAGAAATAATGGAAATTTGTATGGTTTAGTAATTAATCAGGTTACATAATGGTAGAACACAGATCTGCCTAATTCAAAAGCCTACATTCTTAAGTTAGATACTATAATGTTAAGGGTCCATTGCCACATAGAGAATTATTCCACAGTTCTATAAATATTTCTTCTATATCAGACTCTTCCCCTAGTGTTTGTAGGTTTTGTTTGATAGGTTAAAAAAAGTGAAAATTTATACACTTATTAGTTTTATTACTTAACTGGTAGATAGATAAAACCTATACAAACTTGGAACAATATGTAAACATCTTTCCTTTGTTAGGAATTTTTTGTCGTGTATCTCTGACCAATCAGATATTTTTTAAATGCTACATTTACTTTTTAAAAATTGACACCAGACTGTAATTTTCAGAGTATATAGAAAGACACTGACTCTATTGACAAGATACATTTTGCCATTCATAATGTGTGGTGGCTGTAGGGAGATGGAAAACTTCTGTTAGAGATACTAGTAAACATATTTTGGAATACTCTTTTCAGTTTGCTTTTTTCTTACACTGAAAACTGTTTATGGCAACTTTTGCCTTAAGGGCTGTGTGGAGCAGTGTGTTCATTGATTAAAGAATCTAAAGACATATCAAGACAGAGGGAAACACAAATAAGGAGTTTCAAAGGCATCTAATCATGAGATTTCTTCTGGGCACACAAGTATCTTAAGCTTCTAAACTTCACATAAAATATCTTTATATAATCTCAACCTCATTTAATTTTTAGAAGGTATAATCACTCTTTGCAGGCTGCAATAAAAAATGGAAGATTTTCAAATCTATATTGAATATCCTAGTAAGAATAAAGCAAAAATTTAACTTGGTTTTACAAATACATGTATATATGACTAATTGCCATATTTTTCTTTGATCTGTCAATGTCGATGACTGAATTTGCTTATTACTAGAGAATATTGAATAAAATATTTGTTCTTAAATACGCCACTCAAGACTAAGACAACCGATCTTTCCCTAATGTCTTACCTAAATTACAGGTTTTAACTAAAAATTACTTTATCAGTATTGCACATCTCCATTACCATGGATTTTGATATAATATATATGTATAGAGTAACTCATCTGGATTTAACATCACATTATGTGCTAACCTCTTTGTAGTTATGAGCAAAGGTGCAATCACTTTTTTGTTTTAGATGTCATGTCCTAATATACCCATTACCACAGAACCCGTAAACAGGTTAATGATGTAATGAGATATAGTGATTTTCCCAGGGTATATCTCCCACTCTCTAGAATGGATCTATCAGCCAAGTCTTCCAATATGCTAGGCATTTATTGCTCATTTAGACCAATTAGCATAATGTTATTTTAATGTTCTGTAGGACATTGAGATGATCCATATCACTTCGGACAATGTTATAATACATAACCAAAGAATTGACATAATCGTAGAGCTAAGCTATAAATCTATATTGTTTTCTGTTCTATGTGAATCTGAATATAAACTGTTCACCAAACCAATGTCCTCCTACTATGTCTTGGAGATTATGTAAATCTGCTCTAACAAAGATACCACATTTGATCTAGAGAATTTGATGCTTCTAAGTTGAATTTGAGGAAATCTGTTGTCACTAAGGATTTAGAGCCTTATTGCAGGATCCAGCCTAGTGAGTTATGTGTAGATATCATAGGAATCCTCAGCTTTGTGTTCTTTATATACTTAGGGGTAGCATTATTTTAATAATTCCTTCCCACAACTCCAGAATGCAATTTCCTTTTTATTCACTGTCTTGAGTCCTAAACGGGTTGTTTTTGAGGTTATCACTTGACTTTCACCAAAATGATAACCTTATGCCACAACACAATCATGCAGTTGGCAGTGTGAATTATGGTTATACCGATTATATATGTGGTATATTTGTTTCCCATTGCCATATCAGAAATTATACCAAACTTAGTGTTTAAAAAAATGCACAAGTCTTATCTAACAGTTATTATGTGTTAGATTTTCAGAAACAGCTCAAGTTTTTGTTCAGGGTCTCATAAGGCTGCAATCAAGGTGTAAGTCATACTTCATTCTCATCTGAAGGCTTGTCTGAGGAGGAATCTATTTACAAGCTCTCCAGGTTGCTTGCAAAATTCATTTCTTTATGGTTTAGGACTGAGGTCCCTGTTTTCTTTTTGGTCATTAGCCAGGGACACTCTCCTCACTCATTGGCCACCGCATAAGCCCTCTTATAAGGTTGCAGTTTACTTCTACAAAGCGGGCAGGCGAGTTTACCTCTCTCTGCTCTGACAGAATGGGAGTAACATCCTATTGTCTTTGCTATGCGGCATAACCTAATGAAAGGAGTGACAACTCATCACTTTCATAACATTTTTAGTTAAGTTTGAGTCACAGGTTTCACTTGCACTCAAGGGGGGGGGGAGATTCCATGACAGTCTAACTCACTGGGGTCATCTTAGCGTATAACTGCTACATTTGAAGACCACGTAAATCCCTCTTGCCCTGTACAGAGTAGTAAATATATCTTAAGGATGTGGCCTCTGTATTGTTTTCTAGCAAATAGTGAGTGATGATCAGGAAGACTGCGGTGATTAAGGTGCCACAGATATAGTCCATTACAGGATATCGTACATGGGAAATAGTGAGGTAAGCAATTGTAATCATATCTCCTCTCCTCTACGCCCAACTTGGATAAAACGGAGATAAATATGACAGACAGAGATAAAGCTTTATTAGTTTTTCTTGTGAAAAACTGCTTAGAACAAAAGTTGTTTAGTTTTAATGTCAAACGAACTTTCTGACACTATTTGAATTGAATTTAGCCCATCTCAAAAGTTAGCCTGCTCTGATTACTGCAAGGCCAGTGAGGCTCAGCAGCACAGGTTCTCTCCTCAGGCAAGCAGAAAGGCAGACTGCACATGTCCAGTTTACTCTCCCAATTCATCAATAAGCTAATGCACCCCTTTCTCTTTTGTATTAATTGATTGAGGATACATAGCAGGAAGATAAGCCAGGAAGATGAGTTATCAAATGTCTGTGCTTTAAGATTAATAAGTGTTTCACCTAATATTCAGAGTCATTATGAGTAGAATCAGACAGATACAGATTTGGAAGTTGACACTATTGTAATTAATGTTTATTTTTCACATTGGTCAAGTTATGTAATTACTCTATGTTTTGGGTTTCTCTAACCAAAGTGGCAATAATAATAACCATTATTCATTTTATGGAATTTTAATTTATTAAATAACTGTAACGCATATAAAACTACATGTAAAGAATAGTGAGTGTTCAAAAGGTTGTCAAGTGGTTATTAGTATTGTAGTTGTATAAACATGTTTTTAATTTGTAATCTTTTTTTTGTTTCTGTAATGAAACAGTGTCATTTCATTTTCTTTCCTTTCTTATCGTTAGCTTTCCTCTAAGTGACAATGTGATGAAAAAGATTAGGCATCCTATTTTGTTCATTCTCTTAGAGCTCAAGTAGTATCACTGCTTTGATAAAGGGAAACACATTAAAACTAGATTCTGAGTATCTCTGATCAACTTCCAAGTATCTGATCCAGAAGGTTGCTGTATTATCTGAAATTTGTCTTGTTAAACCAAGTTCTCCATCTTCTTCTATAGACTTTCTTGCTTTTCCTGTTATGCTAAAGACACCATGATTCTTCCTTTCTTTCATTTCAAAAACCTAAATTCATCTTTGACTCCAATTACTTCTCTACTTATTTCTGGATATATTTTGTGTTTAACCTATCAATCATGCTCATCTTCTTAGATCTATATATATTTTTATTTTATTATCAATATCTCATCCCTTCACTGACTTTTTTATCTTTCTTGGGCTATTACAGAATTTTCTAATTTGTCAAATTGACACTCATCTCTTCTTGTTTCAACAGTTTCTCTGTGATTATCAGGATAACATTTGTAAAACACAATTGAAAACATGCTAAACTGTAACGTAAGACCATCAAAGTTATCCCAATTATTATAAAATAAATACTATACTCCTATCTGACATTTGGCATTTTTCATAATCCAGCATACCATTAATTCAAGTTTATCACCTGATTTTTTTCTTAAGCAAATTCTGCACTAGAGATAACATAAGTTCTAATGTGTCATGCTCTCTCCATTGCCTTGCTTCTTTCATGAAGCGTGCTCTTAAGTCAGCCTTTCATAATCGCTTTGCCTTTGACTCAGTATACCATTGATTGGTATCACATTAGACATTGAACACAAATTATTATATCTGTTTCCTCTTATAAGAAATGAAGGAAATATCATTCATTTTACAAATGATATAACATACGCAAATTACCAAATAATCTGCTTTTTAAATGTAAAATAGCAAAAAAGTAACTTTCCTTATTATTTTTTATTAATTACATATACATTTACTAATAACAATGAAGACAATGATATGAGTAATAGGATATTGTAGAAAGCATATCACAAAGAGGTAAAAGGAGAGAATAAAAAAAGGAGAAATATAGTTATTGATTTATATATCGACTAAAATAAATTTTCTTAGCCCTTTATGTTTTGTGGACACAAATTTTCTATACCATTCACACTAAGAGATGTTTATTGCTGAAGGATGAATACAGTTGTTTTATATTTAAATGTGCGTGGCATTTGTAGAAAGATGGTAAATTAATAGTAAGTATCAGGATTATTGAATAAAATATATTTTAGAAGGACAAATGGTTTCAATATGTCAGGTGTAGTCTATGGATCATTATGAATGCTAAGAATGAAATCATCTATAATATATTTCAGCTTCTTTTTTAAGGATTATCAGGTTATAATTTGTGGGAGGTAGCATCATCAGGAATTTAACAGTAGTCATTAATGTTAAAAGAAAAGATTTATGATAGGTATATTTTTATTCATGAAATAAGATAAATTGAAATTATCCATCATTACTGTCTAGAAGAGTTTGGTTTATTATAATTTATTTTATAGAGTATTCTGTAGGAAATAGAGTTGGCTAGCTTACACTTTATTATTAGATTCACACCATTTTTATTCCATAAAGATTATCTGCCAAACACTTAATACTATGGGAGAGAGAATCAAAAACTATTAAGAAAAAAATCTTTCATTTTAATATTTACTACTATTTTTGTGGTTAAAGTTAAATTCTGAAAATCCATTAAGCAAACACAGATCTGAATTATTCTCCTTATTTTTAAAAATCACTATATAATGCTAAATATCTACATCATAAAGTGTTACATTTTCTTTCATCCATTTAAGCCAGTATTTTTGAACACCTATTACATACCTGAAATTCTGCCAGGAACTGTTAAAAAAAAAAAAACAGTAACCAAAAAGTGTACATTAACTTGGATTTGGCTATGTTTAAGGAGGCTTTGTTCTACTGGGTCAGAAACATGAAAAACAAACACACAGAAACACCCGAACATATGCACACACACTCTGCCTATGTGGTATGGTCAATGTGTATGCACTGTGCCATGCACTGAGAAGTCTTCTGATTCTTCCAATACAACATAAAATTTTCCAAAGACAAAAAGTAGAGGAATTATCTGACATTCAAATACATAAGAATGTGAATATCCTTGAGATAGTCTAGGAAATGCATGATATTCCATATGGCTAGAGATAATGCTTGTATTGGGGATAAATGCATGAAGGAAAAAGTGTCCAGATTTGTAATAGTCCATCGTAGAAATGGATTTGGGGAGTTTTAGTTTCGCCTAATATACAGTGTCAGTTACATACTAAGTATTATTTGTATTTGGAAATAATATTATGAAATCATTAGATTGTTTTAAAAATGGTGTATAGTCTGTTCTCACACAGCTGTGAGTAAATTCCATAGTATAACTTGTGAAGGAAACAGGTTTAATTGACTCCCAGTTCCACAGGGCTGGGGAGGCCTCAGGAAACTTACAATCATGGTGGAAAGGAAATCAAACATGTCCTTCCTCACATGGCAGAATCAAGGAGAAGTGCTGAGCCGAAGGGGGAAAAGCCCCTTATAAAACCATGAGATATCAAGAGAACTCACTAACTACTATGAGAAGAGCATTGGGAAAACTGTCTCTATGATTAAATTACCTCTCACTGGGTCCCTCCCATGACACATGGGGATCATGAGAACTAAAATTCAAGATGAGATTTGGGTGGGGACAAACTTAAACCATATCAAATGAAATTGAGATAACATATTTAATTTCTACCAGAATGTTAAATATGTATCATACATAGCTGTGTAGTATATGCTAGCATAATTTACATAATTATAAACCAAAGATGCCCTCTTGGCAAAAGCAACACAACTATTGTTTTAGTAAAATGCAAGAAAAATAATTAGTGATGGAAGAAGTGTGTGTGGGAGGAGGAGATGTTCAGGAAGACAACTTTAAAAACTGATAAATTTTAATGAGAAATAAAATAAAATAAACATAAAAATGTTGCAGTCTTAACAAAGATGTGATATGTTCAAGAGAGATGCAGGAGGAGTTGGTAGGAACAGAAAGAATGAAGTACACCTTTGAGCTGAGTGAATGCTAATGTTCTTTAATCCTAAATGTTTTGATAGCAATAGCAATAATATTAACATCAATAGTTTAAGATTATTCATTAACATATATAAAATAATTTATTATAAAAAGAACAACACAGTTTATATTGTTCTTGGTTGAATATATTGTTATTTAACCTTGCAAAGAACCTCCAAAATAACTTCTATTATTAATTCTGTTCTAAATATACAGAAATTAATGCTTAATTAGCTAGTAAGTGATGCAACCTAAAACTCAGACTGAAGTCTGTCATATTTTCAGAGCCTAATTCTTAACACTCATTTTACTGTATTGGTTTTTATACCCCATTCAAATTGTTTAATGATGAGCTTAAAATTCAGAGGCTAAAATACTTATCCTAATTAATTTATGTTTATGTTCACTGACCTCTAAAGCTCTATTGACCTAGATTACATTTCTACAGTCTAATTTTTAATATATATTTTTTAAATATAAGAAGTCAATTACTTAAAGTTAAAATATTTTTTGTTTTCATTGTATTTATTGATCATTCTTTGCCTCATGACTTCATGTTGCTTTTATATGGACTCTCTGACTACTTAATGTTTACAATCTCATTGTTCTAGGTTTCATTTTTTGACTTCTTAAAATTAGACTTCAAAGTACTGTCATTCTTCAGTAGATGACCTTCCTTCTGATGGACAGTGCCCTGAAACTTTCCTGACATCCACTAGCATCTTGGAGAACTTGACAACTTTAGAAGCAGTTACTTGGAGTGCCAGTCATAATTCATTTGGCTGAAAATTCTGATATCCAATGTGATTAGGTACAAGAGGGCAAAGATCAGCCTTTACAGTTTGCATTTTGGTGAATTAACTAAAGAGCAAGAATGTTGGTAATTGATGTGACACATCTATCTTTATACCTATGTCAAATTAGAGAAAATGTAGACTGCTAATGTGTGATTTATAGAAATAAATTTTTAGAAATATTTCACCTTGAATTATCTGTGATTTCAGTTTGTTCACAGAGCACATGTGCCTTATCTTATATAGCTACAGTTATATCCTGTTACATTTATTATGTAAATAGATTATCAATATGTACTAAAAATACAATAGAAGGATCAAAGAGGGATGGCTGTATTAAGACAAACTCACTCATTCTGTGGTGATTTGATTTGACTGTGTCAACACCAAAAATCTCATCTTGAATTGTAATCCCCTTAATTCACATACTCCCCACATGTCAAGAGAGGGACCAGGTGGAGGTAACTGAATCATGGGTGTGTTTTTCTTCATGCTGTTCTTACAACAGTGAGTGATTTCTCACAAGATCCGATGGCTTATAAGTGTTTGGTAGTTCCTCCTGCATACATTCTCCTTCCTGCTGCCTTGTGAAGAAGGTGCCTTGCTTCCCCTTTGCCTTGCTGAGGCCTTCCCAACTATAATAAACTGTGAGTCAATTACACCCTTTACCTTTTTAAATGACCCAGTCTTTGGCAGTTCTGTACAGTAGTGTGAAAATGAACTAATAAAAGCCTAAAATCTAATAAAAAGCCTCCAGAAAGTCAAGATAGATTCACAGAAAACAATTTTTAAAATGAATTCGTGTCAGAAGAGGTGACAAAATTGTCATTAAAATAATACATTGAAGTAATGGTAATTGGCACATATGCATCATCCTATGATAGTCTACCACGCGGCTATATCCTTGAGATGATCTCATCACCCTTTCTTTCACCAGAGCATTTAAAGTCAGTGAGCCCCATCTGTCAGTGGAGCATCAAACAAACTGACAGATAGACATTTTTCCCTGGAGACTGCTTGATAAGATGAAAACTAGAGCTTGGTGGGGAGTGAAAATGAAAAGTTCAAGAACAGAAAAGTCTAGAGGGTCTCTTGGTTAGGAGAAGAGAGGTAGCAAGCCAACAGAGCAGACACTGGTGACACAAAGATCCATGCACAGGCCTGTTATACAGAATCCATCTTGCTCCCCCTCTCTTTCTTTCTCACTCTGTGTTTCTTCATCTCGCTCTCCTCTTCTGAGAGCAACTACAGAATTTTGTTTTAGATCATGCAATTTTGAAGTAAAACTACCTTTATTTACATTTCAATTTCAGTGCTTCTTAGTGAGTATGCATAGCACACAACTTCTACTTGCCTCAATTTTCCTCTCCATAAAATATCCAGGTTCATTTTTATCCTCCCTAATATTTGGGGTTTCTGAGTATTCATGAGAGATACTCTAAAATTTGCTACTAAGATAATTATTTCAGGTAAGAAGTAGTGCTGTCTGTCATTTTTTAAGAAAATAAGAAAGATAACTTTAAGAAAATAGATCCCCGGAATGCTAAATTCCACAGGACTAAAATAATGCAGATGTGAGCAGCCATAAATAACCCCCAAGATGCTCTGGAATTTGGCAGTCATCTTCTCTTTGACAACAACCTGCTTTTGTTCTCAAACTTCCATCACTGATACTATTTTTGGGAATCCACAGGGTGACAACTTTTACTTTTTCTAAACTGGAACAGTTGTGAGTATAAAAGGGTACACTGAATTGTTATTCTGGCCCAACTGTGACTATTAACTATCCTATCTTTATTTTGAGATGTCACCATAGAATTAAGTCTCTCTCTCCAAATGTGTTTGTTAAAACACAAATATGACACATATAAGGATCACCTATGATATGGTTTGGCTGTGTCCCCCCTCAAATCTCATGTTGAATTGTAATAATCCCCCCATGTCAAGGGTGGGGCCAGGTGGAGATAATTGAATCATGTGAGTGGTTTCTCCCATACTGTTCTAATGGTAGTGTATAAGTCTTACAAGATCTGATGGTTGTATAAATGGGAGTTCCCCTGCACAAGCCCACTTGCCTGCCCATGTAAGATGTACCTCTGCTCTTCCTTTGCCTTCTGCCACGATTGTGAGTCCTCTCAGCCATGTGGAACTGTGAATCCATTAAACCTCTTTCTTTATAAATTATCCAGTATCAGCTATGTCTTTATTAGCAGCATGAGGACAGACTGATACAATCTAATTAGCTCACCTGTTTATATAACTTATTATATTGAATTACCAATAAGTAGGACCTATGGAACAAGTAAGACATAGTTTGGTGGAAAGCGGTTTAATGAAAATAAAAAGTGGTGATGTCAGAAGATTGTAAATCCATGTAAAATGTTTATGTGAAAGATCCTGAAATAAAGTCTCCTGCCAGGGATTATGACAAGGAAGAGGAAATGAAGGAACAGTCTTGAAATAAGAGAGCCTGAAATCAACCTTCAACCACTTCACATTTTGGCCTAGGGAAGATCCTGGTTTTGGTAGACAACTCTAACCAAGATCCCTCCCTGAGGCAGGGCCTCGCCCTAAGGACATTTCCAAATACATGCCTCTCAGACTTAATGTTTGAATGAGTTCTTGGTGGGTTAACTAATTTGTATTTTATATAAAACATTTTAGGTCAAGTCTGAAGAACTCAAATTGCTTTCCTCATTTAAACTGACTTCAGGCATGTACTCGTATGTATTTCCTGATAAATTTTATACATCCCATAGCCTTGTTTAAGGATCAACATTTTTTAAAAAAAAAGAACTTCGTTTAAAATAATGATGAATTAAAAAGAAGAGAGGGTTTTTTTTTCACATACTTTACTTGAAACTAAAATGAGACAATCTGAATACTAATTCCAAATTCGGAAAAAAAAGTAGGAAACAGTGTAGGAATGGTGACAGAATTTTGTATATTTTTGGACTATAGACCTGGTATCTCCTAAGAATGCTCAAAGAAAGATTATACACACCAGTTAAATGGGAAAGGAAGGTTTTATTTAACACTTCTGTAGTTGGGGAGAGAGATTAAATTCATCTCCACTGAAACAAAAGGCAGGATGATTTTTAAACACTGAGTGAGTTGATATAAAAAGGGCTGGGGTATGTTAGGGGAAATTCGTTTAACATAATTAGGCCATTAGGCTTCTACACTTCTACAGAGATCAGGAGATAGAGGCCCTATCTTTCTTGATTATGACATTTCAAAGAGATGGCTCTTGGGCCCTTGAGAAAGATATTTCTGAGTTTTGGAAGATTTACATCTCAAAGAGGCAGGAATGGAATTTTTAATTGGAAGATTTTTAAAGCAAATGCTCCAAGAAAAAAGAGATCAGGAATATTAGCCAGGAACTAGGAAATTTTGAGTTGGCTTTAGTCAGTCTGTAGTGTGCTTAAACAATAGACTGTCTATAGGTCAATGTTGCCTCCCTTTTTCCTCTCTGATAGAGTGGGAAAGTAAAAGGATGAGGCAGGGACAACAAATGTAAATAATCCTCCACTCACATGTTCAATTAAGGAACTATTTATATTTTTATACTATCTTAACTCTCTTCACATTTTGTGGCCATCTTCTAAAACAGCCTTTCTAAATAAGCTCCTAAATCAATCTCTTTCTCACCCTACTTGTATCCCCAATTTCAGTTGTATTCCTTGTTCTTTATTAGCAGTGTTCTTGTGCTTATGAATGAATATGAAAAATGAAGACACACTACAGTGAGTCTCTCATAATAAAGCTATTTGTCAGAAAAAGCAGACAAACATATATAATTAAAATGAAAGAAATAGTACTATTACAGAAATTGAACGTAGAATAGATATTCACAAATGGATTACAAAGATAAATTTGCATATTGTTCAGACTTTGAAGACTGCAATAAATACTTAATTCTTCAATGCCCAGCCACTGATGAACATCCAAAAGCATCAAAACCATCCAGAAAAATGTGATTTCACTAAATGTACTAAATAAGTCACCAGGGCCCAATCCTAGATAGACAGAGATATGTAACAGATAATTCAAATTAGAGGCAGAAGGTCAGTAAAATCCAAGATAACACAGAGAAGGAATTTAAAATCCTATCAGATAGATGTAACAAAGAGATTAAAATCATTTTAAAAAATCAGTCAGAAATTCTTGAGCTAAAACCGGGCCATAGTGGCTTACACCTGTAATTCTAGCACATTGGGGGAGGTCAAGGAAGATGGATTGCCTGAGGTCAGGATTTTGAGACCAGACTGACCAACAACTCATCTCTACTAAAAATACAAAAATTAGCCAGGCATGGTGGTGCACACCTGTAATCTCAGCTAGATGGGAGGCTGACGTAGGAGAATCACTGAACCTGGGAGACAGAGGTTGCAGTGAGCCAAGACTGTACTACTCCTTGCCAGCCTGGGTGAGGGATTGGGATACTGTCTCAAAAAAGGAAAAAAAAAAGAAAAGAAAGAAAACAAAAAAACAATTCTAGAGCTGAGAAAAGCAATTGACATACTGAAGAATGCATCTGAGTGTCTTAACAGTAGAATTGATCAAGCAGGATAAATAATTAGTAAGCTTGAAGATAGGCTATTTAAAAATACACAGAGGTGACAAAAGAAAAAAGAATGAAAAAGAATGAGGTATGACTGCAGGAAAAAAAAAGTGCTAAAGGGAAATATAAGAGTTATCGTTCTTAAAGAGGAGGTAGAGAGAGACGGGGGCAGAAGTAGATGTTTATTTAAAGTGATAGTAACAGGGAACTTTCCAAACCTAGAGAAAGATAACAATATTCAAGTAGAAAAAAGTTATAAAATACCAAGGAGATTTGATCCAAATATGACTACCTCAAGATATTTAATAATGGAGCTTTCTAAAGATAATGGATAAAGAAATGATCCTTACTTTAGGATTCTAAAGGAGTAAGAGGAAACTAGAAACAGAAAAGACACTAATAACACGTAAATGAGCTCCAATATAGCTGATGGCACATTTTTTAGAGGAAACCTACTGATTAGTTCATTTTCACACTCTATAAAGAACAACTTAGACTGGGTAATTTATAAAGAAAAACAGTTTAATTGACTCACAGTTCTGTATGGCTGAGAAAGCCTTGGGAACCTTACAATCATGATGGAAGGTGAAGGCGAAGCAAAGTACTTCTTACATTACGATGGGAGAAAGACTGAGTGGAATGGCCACACACATTTAAACCATCAGATCTCACGAGAACTCACTCACTCTCATGATAACAGCATGAGGGAGCCACCCCCATGATCCAATCACCTCCCACCAGGTCCCTCCCATGACACATTGGAATTATAATTCAAGATGAGATTTGGTGGGGAAAAAGAGCCAAATCATATTATTTTGCCCTTGACCCTCCTGCATCTCCTTCTCATGTTACAAAAAAAAGATCATGCCTTCCCAACAGCCCCCCAAATCTTAACTCATTCTAGCATTAATCCAAAAGTCCAAGTCCTAAGTCTCATCTGAGACAAGTCCCTTCTGCCTATTAGCCTGTAACATCAAAAGCAAGTTAGTTAGTTCCAAGATATAATGGGGGTACAGGTGTTGGGTAAATGCTTTCATTCCAAATTGGAGAAATTGGCCAAAAGGAAGCATCTACAAGCCCCATGGAAGTCCACAACCCACCAGGGCAGTCATTGAATCTGAAACCTTTGAAATGGTCTCCTCTGACTCTGTGTCTCCTTTGTGACAGGCCAGGAGAGATAGGCATGGCATATTTAAAGTGCTGAAAAGAAAAAAAAAATGCTGTGGTAAAATAGTATATCCAAATAAAAACATCTTTAATACGTGAAGGACCGATAAGATTTGTCCAGATAGACAAAAGCTGAGGGATTTCATCAACACTGGACCTGTTTTGTAAAAAATGTTAAAGGGAGTTCATCAATTTGAAAGAAAAGAGAATTAATGAGCAATAAGAAATCATTTTGAAATAAGTAAGTATATAGACATATACAGAATATTATAAAACTCTAATTGTGGTATGTAAACTACTAATACTTTGAATAGGAAAAGCAAAAGAGAAACTTATCAGAAAAATAACTGGAATAACTTTTCAAGACATAGGCAGTATAGTAAGATATGAATAGAAACAAAAAAGTTAAAACTCAGGGAGAAACTAACGAGTACAGTTTTGTGAGTTTTCTCTTTGTGTGTTAGCTTGTTAATTTGTTTATGCCATCAGTGTTAAGTTGTCATAATTTTAAATTAATGGTTTATAAGTTGTTATTTGCAAGCCTTAATGTAACCTCACATCAAAAAACATACATCAAATATACAAAAGATAAAAAGCAGTAAATTAAAATATAGCACCAGAGAAAATCTTCACTAAAAGAAAAACACAAAGGAAGGAAAGAAGGAGAGAAAACCAGAAAACAAGTAGCAAAATGGCAGGAGTAAGTTCTTATTTGTCAATAACATTGAATGAAAATAAACTAAACTCTATATTCAAAAGATACAGCATGGCTAAATCGATAAAAATAAGATTCAATGATCTCTAGCCTGCAGGAAACAGACCTCACTTATAAACACACTCATAGACTGATGATAAAGAGATGGAAAAAGATACTCCACGTCAATGGAAACCGAAACAGAGATGGAATAGCTATACTTTTATTAGACAAATAGATTTCAAGATAAAAACTACAAAAAGAGGCAAAGAAGGTCATTAAACAATGACAAAGTAGTCAATACATCAAAAGAATATAATATTCATAAATATATATGCACTAAATACTAGAACACTCAGATATAGAAAGCAAATATTATTGGAGCTAGAGAGAGATACATCTCAATATAATAATATCTGAAGACTTCAACACCTGACTTTCAGCATTGGACATATTATCCATATAGCATTGGACACAGAAAATCAACAACCATCAGACTGAATCTGCATTATAGACCAAATGGAAGTAACAGGTATTTGAAGAACATTATATCCAGCAGTTGCAGAATACACATACTTCTCAGCAACTGAATCAGTCTCAAGAATTGATTAGCCAGAAAACAAGTCTTTAAATAGTCAAAATAATTAAAATAATATAAAGCATATTTTCTGACCATAGAGGAATAAAGTTAGAAATCAATAACAAAAGAAATTTTGAAAACTGTGCAAACACATGAAAAGTAAACAATATGCTCTTAAGTAAGCAATGGGTTAAGAAATTAAGAAGAAATTTTAAAAATTTGTTGAAACAAATGAAAATAGAAATACAACATGCAAAAACCTTTGAGATATAAGAAAGCAGTACCAATAGGAAAGTTACATCAATAAGTATGTATAATAAAAAATTAGAAAAACCTCAAATGAACAACCTAAATATGCATCTCAACTAGAAAAGCAAGAGCGAATCAAACTCAAAATTAGTAGAGAAAAAGAAATAATAAATATCAGAGGAAATAAATGAAAAGGAAATTTGCATTTTAGAAAATATAAGCAAAATCAACATTTAGTTCAACTAACTAATAAAAAATGAAGATCCAAACAAATAAAATCAGAAATGAAAAGAGACACTACTAGTGATACTAAAAAAATTCAAAGACTCATTATAGGTTATTGTGAACAACTATAGGTCAATAAATTGAAAAACCTAGAAGAAATGGGTAAATTCCTAAACACATAAAACCTACCAAGATTAAACAAATAAGAAAACCAAAACCTGAAAAAATTAATAACAAATAATGAGAATAAGGTTGTAATAAAAAGTCTCCCAATTAAAAAAAAAAAAGGCCAGGATCCAGTAGCTTTTTATATGTCTGTTTAATTTTACCAGACATTCAAATAAAATACCAATCTTATTCAAAGTATTCAGAAAAACAGAGGAGAGAATACTTCCAAACGCACTCTAGAAGGCCATTATTACCCTCATATGAATACCAGAAAAAGATACATAAAAAAAAAAAGAAAAAAAAATGAAGGCCAATATTACTGATGAACATGATGTAAGAACACTGAATGAAATGCTGGCAAGGCAAATTTGACATTGTGTTAAAAAGAGCCTTGCTTCATTGTGATCCAGTGGAATTTATACCAGGGATTCCAGGATGTTTCAACATCTTCAAATCAATCAATGTGATACTTCGTATCAACAGAATAAAGGACAAAAATTATATGATCATTTCAATTAATGCTGAAAAATATTTTGATAAAATTCAACATCCCTTCAGGATAAAACTCCTCAAAAATAGATATGGAAGGAATATACTTCAATACATATATGTATTGCAATCATGTATGACAGACCCACAGCTAGTATCATACTGAAAGGGAAAGAATCAAAAATCTTTTCTCTAAGATCTGGAACAATGCAAGGATGCCCACTTTCACCAGTATTGTTCAATGTATTACTAATGGTCCTAGCTAAGGTAATCAGACTAGAGAGAGAAACAAAAGGCATTCAAGTTGGAAAGGAAGAAGTGATATGTTTGAAAAGAAACCCTAAACACTCAACTACAAAATTATTAGAAATGATAAGCGAACTCACTAAAATTTCAGGCTACAAAATCAATATACAAATGTCAGTAGCATTTCTATATAGTTACAATGAATAATCTGAAAAAGAAATCAAAAAAATAATTTTATTTACATTAGCCATAAATAAAATTAAATGTCTAGAAATAAACTTAACCAGAGAAATGAAAATTCTCTACAACAAAAAGTGGACACACACACACACACACACACACACATACACAAAGGAAAAATTTTCTGTATTAATTGATTGGAAGAATCAATATTGTTAAAATATCCATACTATACAAAGCAACCTTTAAATTAAATGCAATCCCTGTTAAAATGCCAATGGCATTCTTTATTTTTTATATTATATATATATATATATATATATATTTTTTTTTTTTTTTTTGTACTTTAGGATCTGAGGTGCATGTGGAGATCATGCAGGATTGTTGCATAGGTACATACAGGGCAATGTGACTTGCTACCTCCATTCTTCCATCACCTGTATCGGGCATTTCTCCCAATGTTATCCCTCCCCAACCTCTCCACCCCATGCCGTCCCTCCAGTAGCCCCTCTCAACAGACCCCAGTGGGTGATGCTCCCCTCCCTGTGTCCATGTGTTCTCATTGTTCAACACCCACTTGTGAGTGAGAACATGTGGTGTTTGATTTTCTGTTCTTGTGTCAGTTTTCTGAGAATAATGGTTTCCAGATTCATCCATGTCCCTGCAAAGGACACATACTCATCATTTTTTATGGCTTCATAGTATTCCGTGATGTATATGTGCCACATTTTCCTTTTTCAGTCTATCATCGATGGGCATTTGGGTTGGTTTCAGATCTTTGCTATTGTAAACAGTGCCGCTATGAGCATACATGTGCATGTGTCCTTATAATGTAATGATTTATAATCCTTCGGGTATATACTCAGTAATGGGATTGCTGGGTCAAATGGAATTTCTATTTCTAGGTCCTTTAGGAATCACCACACTATCTTCCACAATGGTTGAACTAATTTACACTCCCACCAATGGTGTAAAAGTGTTTCTACGTCTCCACATCCTCTCCAGCATCTGTTGTCTCCAAATTTTTTAAATGATGGCCATTCTAACTTGCCTGAGATGGTATATCAATGTGGTTTTGATTTGCAGTTCTCTAATGAACAGTGATGATGAGCATTTTTTTCATATGTTTGTTGGCCTTATATATCTCCTCTTTTGAAAAGTGTCTGTTCATATCCTTCGCCCACTTTTGAATGGGTTTGTTTGTTTTTTTCTTGTTAATCTGCTTTAGTTCTTTGTCGATTCTGGGTATTGGCCCTTTGTCAGATGGATAGATTGCAAAAATTTTTTACCATTCTGTTCATTGCCAGTTCACTCTAATGATTGTTTCTTTTGCTGTACAGAAGCTCTGGAGTTTAATTAGATCCCATTTGTCTATTTTGGTTTTTGTTGCCAATACTTTTGGTGTTTTAGTCATGAACTCCTTGCCTATGCCCATGTCCTGAATGGTTTTGCCTAGATTTTCTTCTGAGGTTTTTATGGTGTTAGGTCTTATGTTTAAGTCTTTAATCCATTTGGAGTTAATTTTAATGTAGGGTTTCAGGAAGGGGTTCAGTTTCTGTTTTCTGTACATGACTAGCCAGTTATCCCAACATAATTTATTAAACAGAGGATCCTTTACCCATTGCTTGTTTTTTTCAAGTTTGGAAAATATCAGATGGTTGTAGATATGTGATGTTACTTCCAAGGCCTCTGTTCTGTTCCATTGACCTATATCTCTGTTTTGGTAACAATACCATGCTGCTTTGATTAGTGTAGCCTTGTAGTATAGTTTGAAGTCAGGTAGCATGATGCTTCCAGCTTTGTTCTGTTTGCTGAGGATTGTCTTGGCTATGTGGGCTCTCTTTTGCTTCTATATGAAGTTTAAGGGTTTTTTTTTTCCAGTTCTGTAAAGAGGCTCATTGGTAGCTTGATGGGGATAGCATTGAATCTCTAAATTACTTTGGACAGTATGACCATTTTCATGACATCTATTTTTCCTAGCCATGAGCATGGAATGTTTTTCCATGTGTTTGTGTCCTCTCTTATTTCCTTGAGCAGTGGTTTGTAGTTCTCCTTGAAGAGGTCCTTTACATTCTTTGTTAGTTGTATTCCTATGTATTTTGTTCTCTTTGTAGCAATTGTGAATGGGAGTTCACTCTTGATTTGGCTCTGTGTTAGTCTGTTATTGGTGTATAGGAATTCTTGTGATTTCTGCACATTGATTTTCTATTCTGAGACTTTGCTCAAGTTGCTTATCACCTTAAGGAGATTTTGGGATGAGACAATGGGGTTTTCTAAATATACAATCATGTCATCTGAAAATAGAGACAATTTGACTTCCTCCTTTTCTAATTGAATACCCTTTATTTATTTTTCTTGCCTGATTGCTCTGGCTGGAACTTCCAATACTATATTGAATAGGAGTGGTAAGAGAGGGCATCCTTGTCTAGTGCCCGTTTTAAAAGGGAATGTTTTCAGTTCTTGCTGATTCAGTATGCTATTGGCTATGGGTTTGTCATAGATAGCTTTTATTATTTTGAGATACCTTCCACGGATGCCTAGTTTATTGAGAGTTTTTTAGCATAAAGGGCTTTTGAATTTACGGAATTAGAAAAAAATCATAAAATTTACATAGAAACACAAAAGAACCAAAGCTGTGCTGAACAAATAGAACAAAACTGAAGAAATCACATTATCTAACTTCATTCATATTATACTACAGAGCTATTGTTACCAATGTAGCAGGATACTCCAATACAAAAGGCACATAGACCAATGCAATAGAATATAGAACTCAGAGATAAATACATACATCTACAGTGAACTGATTTTCACCAAAGGTGCTATATTATGATGCTGGTAAAGACATATCTGAGACTTGAAAGAAAAAGGTGGCCACAAAAGAAAATGAGGAAGATGCAAAAGCAGAAACCCCTGATAAAACCAACAGATCTCGTGAGACTTATTCATTACCAGGAGAACAGTATGGGGAAAACTGTTCCCATGATTCACATTATCTCCCACTGGGTCCCTTCAAAAACACATGGAAATTATCGGAGTACAATTCAAGATGAGATTTGGGTGGAGACACAAAGCCAAACCATATCATTGCAACAACATACATTGGAAAAAGGCCAATCTCTTAAATAAATAGTACTGGATATCTATATGTAGAAAAATAAAACTAGACCCCTATCTCTCACCATATACAAACATTAAATTAAAATGAATCAAAGACTTAGATTTGAGAGTTTAATTTATGAACTACTAAAATAAGATATTGGAAAAACTCTCCAGGATACTGGGTTAGGAAAAAAAGTTTAATAATTCAATTTAAAAATGGGCTAAATATTTGAGTAGACATTTCTCAAAAGAAGACATAAGTGGCAAGCACGTATATGACAAGATGCTCAACCACATTCATCAACAGGGAAATGCAAATCAAAACTACAATCAGATATAATCCTACCCCAGTAAAAAAATGGCTTTTATCCAAAAGATAGGCAATAGCAAATGCTGGCCAGGATGTGGAGAAAAAGGTATTCTCATACGCTGTTGGTTGGAATGTATGTTAGTACAACCACTATGAGGAACAGTTTGGAGGTTCCCCAGAAAACTACAAATAGAATTGCCAGATCACCCAGCAGTCCCACTGCTAAGCATATACCCAATAAAATTTAAATCAGTATATTGAAGAGGTATCTGCCCTCCCATGATTATTGTACCACTATTCACAATAGCCAATATTTGGAATCAACCAGAGTTTCCATGAGTAGATGAATGAAGAAAATACAGTAAATATACATAATGAAGTGCTATATGAATAAGATTCTGTCATTTGCAACAGCATAGATGAAGCTATAAGTCATTATGTCAAGTGAAATAAGCCAGGCATGAAAAGACAAACTTCAATGTTCTCACTCATTTGTAAGAGTCAAAAATTAAAAGTTGAATTCATGAAAGGAGAGTAGAAGGATGGTACCAGATGCTTGGAAGTGTAGTGGAGATTGGGGAATGGAGATGGTTAATGAGTACATAGATATATTTAGATAGAATGAATAGGAGCTAGTATGACAGCAGAACAGAGTGACTATAGTTCACAATAATTTATTCTACAACTAAAAATAAGTAAAAGAGTATAATTGGATTATTTGTGATACAAAGAAAGGGTAAATGCTTGAGGTGATGGCTACCCATTTACCTCGATTTAATTAGTAAGCATTGTATGCCATTATCAAAACATCTCATGTGACCCCAAAATATATAGGCCTACTATGTACCCACACAAATTAAAAATAAAAACAAAACAAAAAAAATTGAAACCATATAATTTCTGAGGCAGGTTCTGGCAGGGATGGGATGATGGAGAAAAAGACAGGAAACATGCTATTCATATTCCCATGTGTCAAATTAAGGAGTAACTTTAGGTTTAGAATCTGCTGGAGAAGGAGAAATCAGTACAACAGTGAGAAGCCTCAATAGCCCATTTTCATTCTCGGGTGACTAATTTTCAGTTACAACCTGAAAGTGGGTAAAGCCTTCTACAACATAACTGAGATACAGATTCTTGTGTTGACACTATCATGAAGTTTCCACAGGGTATAGATGAAAAGGATAGGAGTAAGTATCAATGGCTAATGAATCAGGGCTGAATAAATCACGGAAGTTAGGGGGCCAGATTGAGCTAGTGAACAATAAATAGAGAAAGCTGGAGATGATGTTTCCCTTTCCTTAGTGGTCAAAGTAACAAGATAGAAGGTGAGGTTAGGACTAATCTCAGTCTCCTAAGAGTGGTTCAACTCTTTAATGATTAGGAACTAATAATGTTTGAGTTACAGAGGATGTTAAATGCCAGAGTGAGGGACTTTTATCCAAATACCTTTGAATAGAAAATATGAAGTCAGATTTTAGAGGACATTAAAAGAATAGACAAACAAGTATAATCACAAAAGTTAAATTTATTTGTTATTTATTACGTGACATACATTTCTATAATTTTTATACATATTAGATTCTTTTATTCCTGCCGTCACTCTAGATAACAGGTAGTATTATTTATTTCACTTTACTGTTTAGGGAATGTAGTAGAGAGCTGATGAGCAACTTGCCAGTGGTCATACAGGTAGCATGTTTGAGAGCGAGGATTTGAATTTGAAGAGTTACACCAACAGCAACATAGTTTTAAACATTGTTTCTTGCTTCAAATGGAAGAAACTTTAAACTACCTTTGTCTTTCTTCATAGAAACTCAAAAATACTAAAATTTAAAAGTGTTTTCACTCCCTTCAGTTAAAACAAATGATTTTTTCTCCCTAAAACTGAAACCTGAAATACACATTCAGTTTACTATGTGAGCCCTATACTTTGCAAAACTCTTTTACTCTGATCATGTTTTAAGCATCTAGATATACATTCCAAATCATACATGCACAAAATCTTTGTTTGCTTCTTGTTAAAATGAACATTGAAATAATGATGGTTGCTAGTGGAAAATTTCAGATTAGGAATGGAGGGCTGCTTACTAAACCATACTCTCATATACACTGTGAGATGTACTGTGTTTTAGGAATTTACTCTTCTCTGCCAGTTATAGCAGTTGCTTGGGGTTATGTCAGTTTATTATTAATGACACTGCTGCAATAGCTGTAAGCATGAAGTTGATCTTGCTTTGCAATAAATTTCCTACATTCTGTGAGGTAGTCAGCAGGATAGTTGAACTCGGACTGATGGCAAAAAGACAGGCTTTGTCAATTGTGACTATGACAGGCAGTAAAACTAGAGTGAAGCTGCAGCTCATGGTACACGACATTTTCTAAAACAAAGAAAACTAAAAAAGATATAGTATTCAAAGACAACATTGAAAATGTCATCTGGTGTACTTTGCAACCCCAGAGGCCATCTTTGTTGCCTTTTTTCTCCCTCTTCTTCCTCTTATCTTCTTATTTTTATTTGCTTTTTAAGTGTGGTGCTTAAATCATCTGTTCATGTTTGAACACTATCTTTTGAAACCCAAAGAACACACATGCATTACATACTTAAGGATTTTTAAATATAAAACTTATAATTTTCATACATTTTGTCAGATTTCTTTACTATAATTAACAGACAGTCAAATAATACATCTTTAATTTAATATTCTTGCTCAACATTCAAACACTTTCCAAATTATGACTCATGTTTTCCTTTGTGATTTATTAATTAAGAGAAGACTAATTTTTCTAAACTAAAAATAAGTCTATCTTTAGCATCCATTGACATTCATTGTACAAAACAATGTTAATTTGGGGAAATAATGAATGGAACAGTTACTATTAGTCATTTTTAAAATAAAGTCACTTCTACAGGTTAGTTTTAACTTTAGAAAAATATACTTTCCCTTAAGGAGTAGTAAAATAAAGGCTAATACTTAAGATGTCCTTTTCAACAGAGATAATATGCAAGAAACAAATCTGAATGGCCCCATTCTTTGTCTTTGGAGAAGAGATATATAATTCAAAATTTCATAATCCTATCACATTTTCTTTGCCATACTAGTTACAAGACGAAAATAATGTGAATACAGTTTTTACTTATATACTGATATTTATATCTTTATAAAAAAGTGTTCAAATTGTAATTACTGAGTCAGCATGTAGGGAGGCATCTGTGCATGTTAAATGCCATTGTTACTGTGCCAGTTAATCTGAAACTATTTGATTTCTTCTGTGGAATGATAGAGTCATGGAACTTCTAGGAATGGAGCAACTGTTTGTAAGAGTTGACATTCTTTGCTTTAAGAGGACATTTTGTAATGCTCTCTTTTCCTGCCAACATTTCAAACATTTCAAACATACAGCAAAGTTGAAAGAATTTTACAATGAACATTCATAAACCCAGCACTTTGATTCTACCTATCATTAACACTTTATTATACTAGTTTTAATATATACCTGTGTATGTATCCAAACCCCCAACCATCCATCAAACCAACTGCATTAGTTTCCTGGTTGCTGCAACAAAGTACCATAAATTGGTTAAAATTAATGATACTTTGTTGTAAATTGGGTAGCTAAAACAACAGAAATTTGTTGTCTCAGTTATGGTGGCTAGAAGTCCAAATTTAAGAGGCCAGAGGGTTGGTCCCTTCTGAGAGTTATAAGATAAGATCTGTTCTAGCATCTCCCACTTGCATAGATGGTTGTCTCTTCCCTGTGTCTCCTCACAGTCTTCTAAATTTGTCTCTGTGTCCAAGTTTCTTCTTTAATAAGGACACTAGTCACATTGGATTTGAATTTATCCTGATGATGTCAGAGGTTAGAACTTCAACATATGGCAGGAGGTGTGGAAAGGAACACTTCAACCCATAAAACCAACTTCTTCTGTGATCCATTTCAGAGAATTTGTTTAATTTTAATATTTTCCGTAAGTTATTGGATACAGATGGTGTTTGATTACATGAATAAGTTATTTAGCGGTGATTTGTGAGATTTTGGTTCACCCATCACCCAAGCAGTATACACTATACCATATTTATAGTCTTTTATCTGCCCCCCACAGTTCCCCCAAGTCCCCAAAGTCCATTGTATCATTCTTATGCTTTTGCATCCTGAAGGCTTAGTTCCCACATATCAATGAGAACATAGGATGTTTGCTTTTCCATTCCTGAGTTACTTCAGTTAGAGTAATAGTCTCCAGTCTCATCCAGGTCACTGCAAATGCTGCTAATTTATTCGTTTTTATGTCTGGATAGTATTTCATTATATATACACTGGTATATATGTGTGTATATATACACATATATATGTATATGTATATATACACATACATGTGTGTACATATATATACACATATGTGTATATATATGTATGTGTATATGTATATATATACATGCATGTATACATATATATGCACATGTATATATATGTGTGTGTATACATATATATTTATATATATACCAGTTTCTTTATGCGCTTGTTGATTGATGGCCTTTTGTGCGGTTCCAAGATTTTGCAATTGCAAATTGTGCTGCTATAAACATGCAAGTTTATCTTTTTTGAATAATGACTGCTTTTCCTCTGGTTAGATACCCAGTAGTGGGATTGCTGGATCAAGTGGTAGTTCTACATTTAGTTCTATAAGAAGTCTCCATGCTGTTTTCCATAGCAGCTGTACTAGTTTACATTCCCACCAGCAGTGTAGAAGTGTTCCTGTTCAACACATCCATGCCAATGTCTGCTTTTTTTTTTAATTTTTATGTCCATTCTTTTATCATGTCTATGTGCCTATTTTAATATCAGTACCATGCTGTTTTGGTGACTATGGCCTTATAGTATAGTTTGAAATCAATTTTGTGATGCCTCCAGATTTGCTATTTTTGCTTACTCTTGTTTTGGCTATGTGGCTCTTTTTTTTTGGTTGCATATGCATTGTAGAATTGTTTTCTCTAACTCTGGATCAGGAGTTAGGTGGTATTGCGTTTTGGTTTTGATTTGCATTTCCCTGATCATTAGTGACACTGAGCCTTTTTCCATATGTTCGTTGGCCATTTGTATACCTTCTTTTGCGATTTGTCTATTCTTGTCCTTAGCCCACTTTTTGATGGGATTTTTTTCCTTACTAATTTGTTTGCATTTATTATAGATTCTGGATATTTATCTTTTGTCAGATTGATACATTGTGAAGATCTTCTCCCACTGTGAGGGTTGTCTGATTACTCTGCTGACTGTTCCTTTTGCTGTGCAAACATTCCTTAGTTTAATTAGAACCAAGATCATTATTTTTGTTTTTACTGCATTTGCTTTTGGGTTCTTGGTCGTGTAATCCTTGCTTATGCCAATGTCTAGAAAGGTGTTTCCAAAGTTATCTTCTAGAATTTGTATAGTTTCAGGTCTTAGGTTTAAGTTCTTAATCCATCTTGAGTTCATTTTTGTATTAGGTGAGAGATGAGGATTCACTTTCATTCTCCCACCTGTGACTAGCCAATTATCCCAGCACCATTTATTGAAAAGGATGTTCTCTCCCACTTTATGTTTTTGTTTGCTTTGTCAAAGATCAGATGGCTCTAAGTATTTGGGTCTATTTATGGGTTCTCTATTCTGTTCACTTGGTCTATGTGCCTATTTTTATACCAGTACCATGCTGTTTTGGTGAATACGGCCTTATAGTTTGAAATCAATTGTATGATACCTCCAGATGTGTTTTCTTTTGTTGTTGTTGTTGTTGTTTTGCTTAGTCTTGCTTTGGCTATGCAGGCTCTTTTTTGGTTCCCTATGAATTTTAGAATTGTTTTTTCTAATTCTGTGAAGAATGATGGTTATATTTTGATGGGGATTGCACAGAATTTGTAGATTGCTTTTGGCAGTACTGTTATTTCCACATTTATTCTACCCATCCATAAGCATGGGGTGGGTTTTGATTTGTTTGTGTTGTCTATGATTTCTTTCAGCAGTGTTTTACAGTTTTCATTCTATGAACACATTTTAAAGTTTACCTGTGTTACATATGCAGTATTTCATGCTGCTCACTAATAATCCCTATCCACATTTCTTTCTGTGTACAAGGGGATGTGGAAATAAAGATTTCCACATAATCCCTTTGGTCAATGAAGTTTGCACACAAGTTGCAGCTGTTTGTTGTAATGGTTATGGTAGTATATCTGGATGGGGAGTTGCCATAAGGTTAAAGCAGTCCAGAATCATACACCATAAAATGGGAATCAACTGTCCTAGAGAGTCACTCAAACTTGCTGTGGCACAGCAGAGCAAGAAATAACTTTGTTTGCAATGCCACTGAAATTCTGGTGTTACTTTTTTTCTAAACCATAGCACAGACTATTCTCAAATAAAAAAAAAATTCCAAATTCAATAAAATATATAACAAATGGATATAACATACTATATCCGTTTGTTTTGTATAATAGCTACATTTCTTAAGGCAGTTGTAAATGATTGACATCAAGAACTGGGCTAATTAAAAATTATATACATATGCATACTTGAAAAATGCTAGAAGATAGAGTCAATAACAATTTACATAATTTATGAACAAAACCATAGCACCAAATTGTACTTATCTGATATCAATAAAGTAAAACACACACAGACACACACACACACAAACATTACAATTAGGGGGAATAGCTGGATGTGGCATAGAGGTGCTAGGCATCTGTCATTAGAACCACCTATCTACTGTTGTTTTTCATAGGGTAATTGTTGCTGCCTCACTTCTATTTCTCAAATTTCTAAATATGTCTATAGGCTGCAGTTCACCATAGTCCCTATTAAATGAGGAAGATTTTGGGAAACAGAATTCCAGGCTAACCAAATTGGCAAAGTAGGGTTCCAGCACACTCATACTAAGATACAAAGCATGGGAACACTTCTACTGGATTTTAGTTAGGCACTAACTTTCTTAATTCCTCTTTAGGTAGAGATGCAGCAAGCTATGTTAGATTTCAAGGAATTAAAATAGAGGGATTTATTATATATTACTGTAACTAAGTAAAGATTTTGTGGTGATAGAAAGATATAAAATAGATTAAAAAAACAAACTAACAGCCCAGAGGATCCTTTGAGCCCAGGAGGTCAAGGCTGCAGCGAGCTATGATTGCACCACTGCACTCCAGCCTGGGAGAGAGTGACACCCACAAAAAAAAAAAAAAAAAAAAAAAAAAAAAAAAAAAAAAAAAAAAAAAAAAAAAAAAAAAAAAAAAAAAAAAAAAAAAAAAAAAAAAAAAAAAAAAAAAAAAAAAAAAAAAAAAAAAAAAAAAAAAAAAAAAAAAAAAAAAGAGAGAGAGAGAGAGAGAGCAATGAATAAGATGATTACTTGAATGTGGTGTCAGAGTTCAGACAAACTGATGCTTGTGTTGAAAAAGAAGTTATTTACATATAAAAGAAAAGGTAATAAACCAACAAGGAAACAAATTCTCATCACTTTTAAAACAAGTTATGGTATAACAATAAAGTGCATGTGCTTCAGTTAGATAAATTTTAGATTAATTATATAAATTACCTAAACTTCACCCTTCTAATATTTAAAGTGATAATAATCACAGTATCCCTTCATGTGTTCATGGTGAGTTAAATAAAATTGTATATATAATATACATATATAATGTAGTATATATATATATATATATATATATAATGTGTATATATATATCATTAGACTTGGAACATAAGAATAGTGCAAAATGGTTGACATTATTTTTATTGTTATTGATATTAATTCTATCTAGAGTTTTTACATTCAAGTTAATGGGAAGCTGATATTTGTGGTTAGAATGTGTTAAAGAAATTATTTATTGCAATTCCACTTAGGTTTGATATATCAACAATGGAGTATTTTCTTTCCATCAAGGCCTTCTGAATATTCCCACTTATAGATGTTCTTATTCTGTTTGTTATAACTAAGACTTTATTTGATTTCAGAAAAGACAGATATAGAGAGTGATCTGTATCTGTGTATGTTCCTTAAATGTCATGTAACATTAATTAAAATTTGGAGATATATCGGAGCAAAGCTATGAATGAACCAAATGATAACCAATTAAATTATGAGGAAAACCTAAAAATATTGATAATGATGACTTCAAGTTGTTATAGCTGGGAAAGAAATGAAAATAAATGTCTGCTATGGAAGGAGTATGGATGTCTATATAATATACATTTAAGACAACAAATACTTTTACTTTCACCCAGTCAGTTCTGAGGCATTGCCATGAATAACCTAGAGAGATTAAGAAATTCATTAGGTATAATAACAAATGGCCATTTTTTTCTGTCAACTGCTTTTTAAACATCTTTACTTTTGTTTACATTAATTTATAAAATATTTTATAAAAATTATGACATTAGGAATATTAACTAATCTATATCAGATATTATCTCTCTGTTTTTCACTTCTTTAATTTTAATTGATTTTTTCCCAAACCATTTTTTTCAGTCCGTGTGTATACACACAGTTATTGACATAAAAGGAAAACATTTCAATGTTGTTCTAGTAAATATTCTGAAGGAAGGCTGGCTAAAGATACTTTAAAGCAAACAAGAATGTTTTCTCTGCAATAGAAGAAAAGCTGGTAACTGTTGGATAGCTTTTAAAATGAAAGCTCTGAATATATGTATTAATAAATTTAGACTACTCTAGATAGATAAATCCATAGATATAGATATGTTAGCTCATATTTCATTTTTTCTTCAAAATTAAAAAGTATCAGTACAGATCACGTTAAAGCAATCTTAACTTAGTACCAGGAGTAAAACATTTGTTTCACTTATTTTAATTTTTACATATGTGCTACAATAGAGTCAAAGCACATATTTTACTCATTTTTACTGATCAAATTTTCCACAAATTATAGTCCCTTAATGAAAAATATACAGCCATTAAGTAGTAGAGTAAGATTAAAACATCATTCTGGACCCAGTATAGACAAAACAATCTTGAAAAGGAACAAACTTTGGGACTTACAATTCCCAATTCAAAAGTTACTACAAACCTACATAATTGAGAAGTTTACTGACATAAAAATAGACATACAGGCAAATGGAATAAAATTGAGACTTCAGAATTTGACCTTCAGATTGATGATAAATACACTTTACATAAGAATGTCAAGACAATTCAATGAAAGAATAGTCTCTTCACCAAATGGTACTGGAGAAACTACACAGTCATATGCAAGATAATGAAGTTGAACCCCTTTCTTACACTATTCATAAAAAATTACTTAATATTAATCATATATTAAAATGTAAGTGCTACATCCCCACAAACAGTGTAAAAATGTCCCTGTTTCTCCACAAACTGGCTAGCATCTGTTGTTTCTTGATTTTTTAATAATTCCCATTATGACTGGTGTGAAATGATATCTCATTGTGGATTTGATTCGCATTTCTCTAATGATCAGTGATGTCGAGATTTTTTTCACGTTTGTTGGCTGCATGAGTGCCTTCCTTTGAGAAGTGTCTGTTCCTGTCTTTTGCCCACTTTTTAATGGAAATTTTTTTTTGTAAATTGTTTGAGGTTCTTGTAGATTCTGGATATTAAATCTTTGTCAGATGGATAGATTGCAAAAATTTTCTTCCACTCTGTAGGTTGCCTGTTTGGTCTGATGATAGTTTCTTTTGCTGTGCAGAATCTCATTAGTTTAATTAGATCTCATTTGTCAATTCTGGCTTTTGTTGCAATTGCTTTCGGCAATTTCATAGTGAAATATTTACCCATACCTCTGACCTGAATGGTATTGCCTAGATTTTCTTCTACGAATTTATAGTTTTGGGTTTTACATTTAAGTCTTTAATCCATCTTGAGTTAATTTTTGTACAAGGTTTGAGGAAAGGGTTCAGTTTCAATATTCTGCATATGAACAGCTGACTCTCCCAGAACGATTTATTACATAGGTAATCCTTTCCCCATTGGTTGGTTTGTCAGGTTTATGGAAGGTCAGAATAGTTCAATTATTGTGGAAGACAGTGTGGCAGTTCCTCAAAGATCTAGAACAAGAAATACCATGGACCCAGCAGTTTAATTACTGGGTATATACTCCCCAAAATATAAATAATTCTGTTACAGAGATACATGCTCATGTATGTTCACTGCAGCACTATTCACAATAACAAAGATATGGAATCAACCCAAATGCCCAACAGTAATAGACTGGATAAAGACAATGTGGTACATATATACCATGGAATACTATGCAGCCATAAAAAGGAATGAAATTATGTTTTTTGCAGTGATATGGATAAAGTTGGAAGCCACTATCCTCAGCAAACTAACACAGAAACAGAAAAGCAGACACCACATATTCTCACTTAGAGGTGAGAGCTGAACAATGAGAACAAATGGACAAAAGTAGGGGAATAACACACACTGCAGCCAGTTGGGGGTGGGGTTGGGGGAAGGAGAGCATTAGGGAAAATAGTTAATGCATGTTCAGCTTAATACCTAGGTGATGAGTTGATAAATGCAGCAAACCATCATGGCACACTTTTACTTATAACAAACCTGCATATCCTGTGCATGTACCCCAGAAATAATAATAAAATTTAAAGGGAAAAAATGTAATGCTAAAGCTATAACTTTCTTCAAAGAAAACACAGGAGTGTGGCTTCATGTCCCTGAATTAGGAAATGGTTTCTTTGACAGCACATCAAAAGGACAAGCAACAAAAGAAAAAAGAGGTAAATTGGACTTTATCAAAGTTAAAATGTTTTGTGCATCAAAGGGCATCATTAAGAAAGTTAAAAAAAGGGAGAATGAGAGAATTATTTTTTGAAAATCACATATCTAATAAAGGACTTAACATTGAGAATTTATAAAGAACTCTTAGAACTCAACAAAAAAATTTAAAAATTAGAACATTATTTAAGTAGAATTTTTTTGTAAAGGTATATATACATTGCCAACAAGCACATAAATAGATCTTCAACATCATTAGTCATTAAGTAAATGCAAATCAAAGCCATAATGACATACCACTTTACATTCATTACAATGGCTATACTCAAAAATGCAGACAACAAATTTTGGAAACCTGAGAATTTGTTGAGAGAATTTAAAATGGTGCATTGTCTTTAAAAAAGTATGACATTCACTCAAAATGTTAAAGGTGGAGATAGTTACCTTATGTCTCAGAAAACAAATTTCTAATTCCCAAAGAGAAATGAAAATATGTCTACAAAGAAATGTACATGAATATTTATAACAGCATTATTCATAATAGCCAAAAAAGAAGATAACCTAAATGTCTATCAATTCGTGAATGTATAACAATATTTAGTATATATACATAATGAAATAATATTAGGTGATAAATAAAGTGTCAGTACATTCTACCTCATGGGTGAACCTTGAAATATTATGCTAAGTGAAAAAAACCAGTCACAAAATATTTCATCATGCATTAATCCATTTGTGTGAAATTTCTAAAATAGGCAAATGTATGGAGAAAGAAAGTAGTTGAGTGTTTACCAAGAGATAATGGTGGGTAAAAGGAAAATTTGGAATGGGGTCAAAGGTGAGGAATGACTGCTAATCTGCTCAGAATTTCTTTTGAAGCTGTTGAAATAATCTAAAATTAGATTTTAGTGATGGCTGAGCAACTCTGAACATACTGAAAACCGTTGATCTATTTGTGCACTTTACATGGGTGAATTTTGTGGTATGTAAACAATATTTTAATAATGCTACACAAATATTCTGGTTTTGATTATTAAAAAATTATAAATGGCCCATTTTTATTGCTTTTTATCTCTTTATCACTTTCTTTCTTCAATAATTATGTATTTACGCATGTAGAGAATAACATTTTAATTTTAACTGACTTGGTAATTTGCACCTTACTATTAATCCTTATCTTTATCACTGTCCCTTCTAAACATTTTCAATATGATCCTTAAGGCTCCTTAAAGGGTGAAATATTTCTGCTTTGTTTTTTATTTTATTTTTATATGTAATCACATTCTTTTGAAACTAGGAGTCATATGAAAATTGAAGGGCATACAAAAAAAAATCCAGTCTTCATTAGGTTATTATAAATTGCCTTGACTTTCTTTGTATAACTTCTCTGAACATGTGGCCTGGACATTTTGAAGATCAGCATTTCTGATCAAGGTCAAAATGTAGCAGATTTCTGATGTACATAATAATAATATTCAAGTGAAGTTCATTTTGTAATATGGTGAACCCAGATTGAAGTTAGCACTGGAAGTGTTAAAACATTAATTTTTTAATTGCATTTTTGGTTTTGGGGTACATGTGAAGAACATAGGTACACACATGGCAGTGTGGTTTGCTGCCTTCCTCCCCATCACCTATATCTGGCATTTCTCCCCATGTTATCCCTCCCCAACTCCCCACCCCCCAATGTCCCTCCCATAGTCCCCCACAACAGACCCCAGTGTGTGATGCTCCCCTCCCTGTGTTTACAACAAAATATCCCATACAGCACTGTCTAGTTGACAGAAGTAGAAGACAAAATTTAAAGAAGCTCTATTTAACAAGTCATAATTTATGAAGAGACCCCCGTTAATTTAAAAATGGGCTTATTCGTTAGTTATAAGACTTTATGAATGATTCAGAATAAAACATCATAGTATTATCTCTATCTGCACATATAGATATTTATAAAGTCAGCTGAGTTGACTCATTATTTAAATTTTTTAAATTTATAACTAACACATAATTATTGTAGGTATTACAATGTGATGTTTCAGTGCATGTATACATAGTATAATGATAAATCAGAATAATTATTATATTCATCACTCTAAATGTATATCATTTTTTTGTGATGACAATTTTCAAAATTTCTTTTATACTTAGTAAGTTTCTCAACTATAAGTTCACTTCAATAGCTAAGATAGACTAGTTAACTTAGCATTCTATCAATAACATTCCTTATTTAACTATTTATTTTCTTGTCTTCAATTTCCTTTCATTTTCTCAGTTAATCAGACCTTACTGTTTTTTTAATTCATTTTGAGTGGCCTAGCATTTAGAGCTTAAACATAATTTATAACCTTTCCAAAGAAACCATCTTACAATCATGTGGTGGCAATTAATCAGCAGATTATTAATGACCCTGGATGCATATAACCTTAATTAAAAATGTTCTTTGACATAGAGAAATGAGGTAAAAGAAACAGTAGAATTTCAATGAAGCTTTAAAAAACTGAGCATTTTGGACTACTTACAGTGGTTCCTTCATTAAAATAAAGAAAAAAATCTAAATAATAATATTGTAATATATATTATGTAGATATATACATACAGATATTAGTCAGGGTTCTCTAGAGGGACAGAACTAATAGAATAGATAGGTATATACAAAAGGGAGTTTATTAAGGAGTATTGACTCACACAATCACAAGGTGAAGTCACAATAGGCCATCTGCAAGTTGAGGAGAAAGAAAGCCAGTCTGAGTCCCAAAACCTCAGAAATAGGGAAGCTTATAGTAGAGCCTTCAGGATATGGTTGAAGGCTCAAGGACCCTTGGCAAATCATTAGTGTATGTCCCAGAGTCCAAAAATTGAAGAGCTTGGAGTCTGATGTGCAACAGTAGGAAGCATCTAGCATGAAAGAAAGAAGGCTAGAAGTCTCAGTGAGTCTGATCATTCCACTTTCTTCTACCAGTTTTATTCTAGCCATGCTGGCAACTGATTAGATGGTGCCCACCCAGATTGAAGTGGGTCTGCCTCTCCCAATCCGCTGACTCAAATGTTAATCTCCTTTGGTGACACCCTCACAGACACACCTTGGAACCATGCTTTGTATCAATCAATCCAATTAAGTTGACATTTGTTATTAACCATGGCAATACACATATACATATATGCATTTGTATAAAGCAAAAAGTTTCATTGCAACATTTCAATGTCATAGAAGAAAGGAATGCATGCCTGGAAGTAAGTAAGCTTTCTTCCAAAACACACCTAGAGGTGGGTGGGTCATGAGCTCAAGAGATCAAGCCCATCCTGTCCAACATGGTGAAACTCCATCTCTACTAAATATACAAAAATTATCTGGGTGTGGTGGCACATACATAACTGTAGTCCCAGCTACTCAGGAGGCTGAGGCGGGAGAATTGCTTGAACCGAGAGACAGAGGTTGCAGTGAGCCAAAATTGCACCACTGAACTCCAGCCTGACAAGAGGGCAAGACTTCATCTCAAAAAACACTGCTCAACAAAATAAGAGAGGACAAAAACAGATGGAGAAACATTCCATGCTCATGGTTAGGAAGAATCAATATCATGAAAATGGACATACTGCCCAAAGTAATTTATAGATTCAAGCTATCGCCATCAAGCTACCATTGACCTTCTTCACAGAACTGGAAAAAAATCCCATTAAACTTCTTATGAAACCAAAAGAGAGCCTGCATAGCCAAGTCAATTCGAAGCAAAAAGAACAAAGCTGGAGGCATCATGCTACCTGATTTCAAACCATACTACAAGGCTAGAGTAATCAAAACAGCATGATACTGGTACCAAAACAGATAGACCAGTGGAACAGAGCAGAGGCCTCAGAGGCAATGCCACACATCTACAACCATCTAATCTTTGACAAACCTGACAAAAACAAGCAACGGAGAAAGAATTCCCTGTTTAACAAATGATGTTGGAAAAACTGGCTAGCCATGTGCAGAAAGTAGAAACTGGACCCCTTCCTGACACCTTATACTAAAATTAACTCCAAATGGATTAAAGACTTAAACATAAGACCTAACACCATAAAAACCCTAGAAGAAAACCTAGGCAAAACCAGTCAGGACATAGGCATAGGCAAAGACTTCATGACTAAAACAGGAAAAGCATTGGCAGGAAAAGCATTGACAACAAAAGCAAAATAGACAAATAGGACATAATTCAACTCCAGAGCTTCTGTACAGCAAAAGAAACAGTCATTAGAGTGAACCAGCAACCAACGGAATGGGAAAAAATTTTAACAATCTATCCGTCTGACAAAGGCCTAATATCCAGAATCTACAAAGATCTAAAACAGATTTACAAGAAACAAACCCATTCAAAAGTGGGCAAAGGATATGAACAGACACTTTTCAAAAGAAGACATATATGAGGCCAACAAACATATGAAAAAATGCTCATCATCACTGGTCATTAGAGAAATGCAAATCAAAACTACATTGAGATACCATCTCATGCCAGTTAGAATGGCAATCATTAAAAAATCTGTAGACAACAGATGCTGAAGAGGATGTGGAGAAATAGGAACAATTTTACACTGTTGATGGGAGTGTAAATTAGTTCAACCATTGTGGAACACAATGTGACGATTCCTCAAGGCCCTAGAAATAGAAATTCGATTTGACCCAGCAATCCCATTAGCGGGTATATATCCAAAGGATTATAAATCGTTCTAAGGACGAATGTTCATTGCAGCGCTGATTACAATAGCAAAGACTTGGAACCAACCCAAATGCCCATTGATGATAGACTGGACAGAGAAAATGTGGCACATATACACCATGGAATACTATGCAGCCATAAAAAACAATGAGTTCATGGCCTTTGTAGGGACATGGATGAACCTGGAAACCATCATTGTCAGCAAACTAACACAAGAACAGAAAATCAAACACAGCATGTTCTCACTCATAGGTGGGTGTTGAACAATGAGAACACATGGACACAGGGAGGGGAGCATCACACACTAAGGTCTGTGGTCGGGGAAATAGAGGAGGGACATCGAGGGGTGGGGAATTGGGGAGGGATAACATGGGGAGAAATGCCAGATATAGGTGATGGGGAGGAAGGCAGCAAACCACATTGCCATGTATGTACCTATGTAACAATCCTGCAAGTTCTTCACATGTACCTCAAAACCTAAAATGCAATAAAATATATATATTTAAAAAATTAAAATAAAATTAATCTCTCCAAAAAGGGTGAGCCATGTTTAAAATGAACTGTGTGGTTTGCTTTAGTAAAACTTATTTGCAATTGCATTATACTTTGCTACTATGTCCACCTTTTTGAATAAAGAGAATAAAATACTTTAAGGAGTCAAGTGAAGCTATGCTGGTTAAATCCTTGCTATGGAATTAGATGAGTCCTACATTATTTATGAAGTCTATAAGGAAGTGATAGCAAGCTTCTTTCTTAAAAAGATCTTACAACTTTATAGAAAGCTACCCAAAATATACACATGACGATGAATCAAGAGGGAAAGTATTAAACAAATCTGATTCTATAAGGGGTCTATTTTCTCTCTGGTATTTCAATTTTGAAATACCAAAGTAGTTTATTTTTCCTACAGTTACCAAAACACAGTAACTGAATGAATAATTTTTTAAAAGTTACCTTAAAATACAGAACAGAAATATTTACTATATTTAAATAGACATTTTAAAACATAAAATCTACGACAAAAATACACTTAAGATTCTAATAACATAGTTTTGCAAATAATAGCATTTAAATATTTTACATTATAATTTAGTCAGGGCTATTTTTTTTTTAATAGTGCCCCAGGAAAGTAAGCAAAAAAAAAAAAAAAGTTAAGACAAGGAGATGCTAGTCAATCTCTTACTTCAAAAAAGGCTAATAATATTTAAATATTCTGTATTTTATAAATGAATATTCTGCATAGTTTTAGAGATGACATCTATAATGTCATCAGAGAGCAATAAACATAAGTTCTTATTTAACACTGGTGCTACTGACATGTATTCATTCTGATAATTACAAATAGAATAAATTGATATTGTAAGCTGTAACATTTTATCTTTTTCAAGACCAGGATTTTAACAGAATGTTCAAATTAAATCCTAATGTGTTTACAAAGCCCATTACTAGACAGTGGATCTGAGAGAAAAACTGAAATAAATGATAAAAGTACCCTTATTCCCACGTCACTTATCCATATGAAAATATATATGGAGCCAGTTTTGTTATTACAAGAAACAACAAAATCACTGAATTTCTAACCTTTTGACATGCTAAGGGTCCGTTTATTCTGTTTACAGAAGAGCTGTGGCAAATATTTAACTTACCTACCCATACTTACATTATTTTTATAACATAATATAAACAAACCCATACTTACATTGTTTTCACAAAACAAATCCATACTTACATTATTTTTATCTTAATTATCAGTTTTGTTATCAGATTATAATTCTTTAATGTTGCTATTCACCAGCATGATTGACAAGCATGCTTAGAATGTAACCTTCCCATTTTCCTACTGTCTGCTTAATTTCTACTGAATTTCTGTATTTGTGTTTGTGTGTGTGTGTGTGTGTGTGTGTGTGTGTGTGTGTGTGTGTGATATGTGTATGGTGGGTATATTGTCCTTTTTATCCTAATATGTCAACCTTTCACTGCAATCTGGTTTATATTTCTCTTCTTGTTTTTTGCTTTCCAGTTAAATGCTGTGTCAGGAATCCAAAGACAGCAGTCTTTTTCAAAAATTTTGGAATTTTTAACAAATTTACAAAACATATTTTGATTAGAGTACTGATTTCAAAAAAAAAACCAGCATCTCCTTAGGAAGATGAATAATTAATGATGAAGATGCATTAGCGTTGACTTCTACTAGGGCAATATACTCCTACAGAAAAACCTCTTTATATATTTTATATTAGTCTGTTCTTATGCTATTATAAGGGCATTCTCAAGACTGGGTAATTTATAAAGGAAAGAGGTTTAATTGGCTCACACCTGTAATCCCAGCACTTTGGGAGGCCGAGGCGGGTGGATCACGAGGTCAAGAAATTGAGACCATCCTGGCCAACATGGTGAAACCC